>SJXQ01001505.1:0-138757 GCA_006408695.1 Aepyceros melampus | reverse complement strand
CTACACCCGGCGCACAACGCTCAGGCTCTACGTTTCTCCGCCGGGGACCGTCTGAGGCTGGCCCTAGGCTGCTTGCACCTCCCTGGTCTAAGCCTCTCAGGCTGGCCCCCAGGTAGTTGCAGACTCGATTGGGCCTGCGCTTTGTGCCCTTCCCAGGACCAAGTAGCTCAGGTGTTTGTCGAGCGCAGTTGCACGGCTTATCGCCTTTTCCTGCTGCTCAGTTTTCTGGGTGTACCCCGGGACCTTTTGTCAGGGAAACTGTGATTGTCCAGCACCCCAGGAAGTCCCAGTTAGCAAAGAAGCCTGCTTGCAGTTTGATCAGTAAAGTCCCTCCAGGGCTGCAATTGCCACTTTCCAGCCCTTACGGCTCTGGCTGCCTGTCGCCGGCGGGGGCTGGTCTGCCGCCGGCTATTTCTGTTCTGTCCTTTGTTCTGTGCGCGGTCCTGGTGGTGTCTTATGTTCGAGCTTTTCACATGGTAACTGGCCCACAGTCTGGTGTGCTAGCCCGAGTTAGTTCGCTCTGGTTACGCGTGGGCGTTCCAGCCCAATTCTTAAGAAGCGCTGTCGCCCGAGTCTCCCACACCTCCTTGCCCAGCCCCCACTTGCTAGTGGCGGATGCAGGCCTCTGCTCTGCTTCTCCACTGGGGGAGTTACCGTTGGGCTCGTAATCTGTTGGTCTTAATCACCCATTTATTTTTCTTCCCTCTTATGTGGTTCCAAGACTCGCCACAGATTCGGCAGTGAGAGTGTTTCCCAGTGTTTGGAAACTTCTCTCTTTTTAAAACTCTCTTCCTGGGACAGGACTCCCTTCCCAGGACAGAGCTCCCTCCCTACCTCCTTTGTTTCTTTTTTCATCTTTTTTGTTTTTCCTACCTGTTTTTGAAGACAAGGTTCTGCTTTTCTGGATGCCTGATGTCCTCTGCTTGCATTCAGAAATTGCCCTGTAGATTTTACTCAGCGTTGAGATGTTCTTTTGATGAATTTGTGGGGGAGAAAGTGGTCTCCCTGTCCTATTCCTCTGCCATCTTAGGAGCCCCCTCTCTCCTCATTTTTAAATTGGGTTGTTTCCTTTTCTGTTAAATTGTATAAGGGTTTAAAAAATATATTGTAGATTATAAGTCAACTATATTCCAATGGAAAATAAAAGTTTTTAAAAAGTTGGTAAAATTGCAGGATACAAAACATACAAAAATCTATTGCATTTCTATATACTAACAGTGAACTATCAGAAAGAGAAATTAAGGAAACAATCTCACTGTTGCATTAAAGGATAAAATACTTTGGAATAAGTTTACCTAAGGAGACCTGAATTCAGAAAACTATGAGACTGATGAAAGAAATTGACCATGGCACAACAAATGGAAAGATAGACTGTGCTCTTGAAATTGGAAGAATTAATACTATCAAAATGACCATACTACCCAAAGCAATCTATAGACTCAGTACGTTCCATTCCATTCAGTCGCTCAGTCATGTCCGACTCTTTGCGACCCCATGAATCACAGCACGCCAGGCCTCCCCGTCCATCACCAACTTCTGGAGTTCACTCAGACTCACGTCCATCGAGTCTGTGATGCCATCCAGCCATCTCATCCTCGGTCGTCTCCTTCACCTCCTGCCTCCAATCCCTCCCAGCATCAGGGTCTTTTCCAATGAGTCAACTCTTCGCATGAGGTGGCCAAAGTACTGGAGCTTCAGTTTTAGCATCATTCCTTCCAAAGAAATCCCAGGGTAGTTTATTGTGATCCACACAGTCAAAGGCTTTGGCATAGTCAATAAAGCAGAAATAGATGTTTTTCTGGAACTCTCTTGCTTTTTCCATGATCCAGCGGATGTTGGCAATTTGATCTCTGGTTCCTCTGCCTTTTCTAAAACCAGCTTGAACATCAGGGAGTTCACGGTTCACATATTGCTGAAGTCTGGCTTGGAGAATTTTGAGCATTACTTTACTAGCATGTGAGAGGAGTGCAATTGTGTGGTAGTTTGAGCATTCTTTGGCATTGCCTTTCTTTGGAGTTGGGATGAAAACTGACCTTTTCCAGTCCTGTGGCCACTGCTGAGTTTTCCAGAGTTTCTGGCATATTGAGTGCAGCACTTTCACAGCACCATCTTTCAGGATTTGAAACAGCTCACCTGGAATTCCATCACTTCCATTAGTTTTGTTCGTAGTGATGCTTTCTAAGGCCCACCTGACTTCACATTCCAAGATGTCCGGCTCTAGATTAGTCATCACGTCATCATGATTATCAGGGTCGTGAAGATCTTTTTTGTACAGTTCTTCTGTGTATTCTTGCCACCTCTTCTTAATATCTTCTGCTTCTGTTAGGTCCATACCTTTTCTGTCCTTTAGTACATTTCAGTACAAAATCTGTCAAAATAACAATGGTATTTTTCACTCACCTAGAACAAAAAAATTTAAAATTCATATGGAAACAGAAAAGGCCCTGAATAGCCAATTTAGAGAAAGGACAGAGTTGGAAGAATCAGACTCCCTGACTTCAGACAGTACTCCAAAACTACAGTCATCAAAACAGTATGATACAGACACGAAAAACAGACACAGAGATCACTGGAACAGAATAAAAAGTCCAGAAATAAGCCCACACACTTATGGTCAATTCATTTACAACAAAAGAGACAAGAACATACAATGGAGAAAAAAACAGTCTCAAAGCTGGACAGCCACATATAAAAGAATGAAATTAGAGCAATATGTGCTTTGCTGGTGTCTCAGATGGTAAAGAGTCTGACTCCAATGAAGGAGATCTGGGTTTGATACCTGGGTTGGGAAGGTCGCCTGGAGAAGGGAATGGCTACCCATTCTCAGAGGGTAAAGAGTCTGCTTGCAATGCAGGAGACTTGAGTTCAATCCCAGGGTGTGAAAATCCCCTGGAGGAGGGAATAGCAACCGACTCCAGTACTCTTGCCTGGAGAATTCCATGGATGGAGGAGCCTGGCAGGTGACAATCCATGGGGTTGCAGAGTCAGATACAACTGAGTGACTAACACTTTACTGACTAACATCATATACAAAAATAACTCAAAATGGATTAAAGACTTAAGCCTAAGACTGATACTATAAAATTGTTGGAGGAAAACATAGGCAGAACACACTTTGACATAAATTGCAACAATATATTTCATCTGTCTCCCAAAGTAAAGGAAATAAAACAAAAATAAACAAATGGGATCTAATTCACTTAAAAGCTTTTGGCTAACAAAGGAAACCTTAAACAAAATGTAAAGACAACCTACTGAATAGGAGAAAATATTTGCAAATGATATGACTGATAAAGGATTATTATCCAACATATCTAAACAGCTCATAAAACTTAACATCATAAAATCATACAACCCTATTAAAACATGGGCAAAAGACCTAAATAGATATTTTTCCAAAGAGGACATGCAGATGGCCAACAGGCATGTGAACAGATTCTCAGTATTACTAGTCATCAGGGAAATGCAGATCAAAAGCACAATAAGATACTACCTCACACCTATCAGAATGGCTACCATCAAAAATAAAACATATTTCGGTGTTGACCATCTGGTGATGTCCATGTGTAGAGTCTTCTCTTGTGTTGTTGGAAGAGGGTGTTTGCTATGACCAGTGCATTTTCTTGACAAAACTCTGTTAGTCTTTGCCCTGCTTCATTCCACATTCCAAGGCCAAATTTGCCTATTGTTGTGTGAATATATATATAATTGTTATATCTTCTTCTTGGTTTGATCCTTTGATCATTATGTAGTGACCTTCTTTGTCTCTTTTAACAGCTTTTGTTTTAAAGTCTATTTTATCGGATATGAGTATTGCTACTCCTGCTTTCTCTGTTTGTGTAGAATATCTTTTTCCAGTCCTTCAGTTTCAGTCTGTATGTGTCCCTTGTTTTGAGGTGGGTCTCTTTCCTGGTGGTGGGACTTCTCTGCTTGTCCTGTGGTTAAGACGCTGTACTTTCAGTGTGTGGGGCATGGGTTCAATGCCTGGTTGGAGAAATAAGATCCCATCTGTTGTGTGGTGTGGCCAAGAGATTAAAAAAATAAAATGAAATATGTGTGAAAAAAAAAAAACATTAATTTGAAAAGATACATGAACCTCAATGTTAATAGCTGCATTATTTACAATTGACAAGATATGGAAGCAACCTAAGTGTGTATAAACAGATGAATGGATAAAGAATATTGGTATATATGAAATGGAATATGATTCAGCCATAAAAGAATGAAATTTTGCCTCCTTTGGTGTTTTTGATGTTGCAATTTATTTCTTTTTCTATTGCATATTTATTAGAAAATAATTTATAGGTATGAAAGTGAAGTCCCTCAGTCATGTCTGACTCTTTGCGACCCCATGGACTTTAGCCTACCAGGTTCCTCAGTCCATGGGATTTTCCAGGCAAGAGTGCTGGAGTGGATTGCCATTTCCTTCTCCAGGGGATCTTCTCAACCCAGGAATTGAACCTGGGGCTCCCGCATTGCAGGCGGACGCTTTACCATCTGAGCCACCAGGGAAGTATAGCTACTTGTAATACTTCATCCCTCAACTTTACTAGTAATATTTAAATGGTTAACACACTACTATATCACAGTATTAAGTTATTCTGAATATGACTACATATTTGTCTTTAACAGTGTGTTTTATATTTTATATATTTTCATGTTACTAATTAATGTACTTTTATTTCAGCTTCAAGAACTGTTTCCCACATTCCTTATAAAGCAGGTCTAGTGATCATGAAATCTCTTAGTTTTGTTTTTCTGGAAATATCTATATCTATTCTTCATTTCTGAAGGACTACCTCACCAGATAAAGTATTTTTGTTTTTAGCCTTTTTTCTTCCTTTCAGCATTTTGAATATATAATCCTATTGTCTCCTGGCCTGAGAAATCTGCTAATAGCCTTATGAGGGTTCCTATGTCAGTGATAAACTTCTTTTCCCTTGATGATTTTAGGATTCTCCTTCTGTGTGATTTTTGACAGTTTTATTTTAATGTGTCTTGGAGAAGATCTTGAGTTGTATTTATTTGGAGACCTAGAAGTTCCATGAGGGATTCCTTTGTGACTCAGCTGGTAAATCTCTCCCAAAACTTGGGATGTTTTCAGCCATTATTTCCTTAAACAAGCTTTTTGTTCCCTTTTCCTTCTGGGATTTCACTAATTTGCTCATTGCCTCTTTTGATTATAGTGCATAGTTCAGATTGGTTTTCTTTACTTTTTCTGCATTCTTTCTTTCTTTCTTTCTTTTTTTTTTTGTTCCTCTCTGGCTGGGTTATTTGAAGAGTCTGTCTGCTACTTTACAATTTTTTTTCTTCTTATTGATCCGTTCTGATATTGACACTCTCTATTGTATTTTTTAATTTCATTCATCATATTTGTCAGCTCCAGAAATTTCATGTGGTTCTTTTTTCTTTAAATGATTTTTATCTCTTTGTTAAATTTCTTATTTTGTTTGTGTGCTGCTTTCCTGATTTTGTTGACTTGTCTTTCTGTGTTTTCTTGTAGCTCATTGAGTTTCCTTAAAATGGCTATTTAAATTCTTTATGAGGTAAATTGACTATATGTTTTTTGAGTTGATTACTGGAAAAACCTTATGATCCTTTAGTGGTGTCTTGTTTCCTGATTTTTTGTGGTCCTTGAAATCTTGCATTGCTGTCTTTGCATTTGAAGTAGCAGTCACCTTAACTAACCTGTGAATATAGCTGCTCTGTGCTTCTTGCTCCATCTTCTGGTAGAATTCTTAAGCTTGTATGCCTTCTCTGAATTCTGCAATGCAGTAGTCCAAATTCTGAGACCCTCCCTTTTGTTTTCCCAAAGTGAAAGTGAAGTCACTCAGTCATGTCAGACTCTTTGTGACCCCATGGACTGTAGCCTACCAGGCTCCTCCCTCTATGGGATTTTCCAGGGAAAATTAAGAAATAAAAAAAATTCCTTATGATGGGAACTCAGAATTTACTCTTAGCAACTTTCATATATAACATACAACAGTGTTAATTATATTTATCATTTTGCACATTACATCTGTAGTACTTATTTTCTTATTACTGGAAGTTGATACCTTTTGAATGCCTTTATCCAATTCTCCCTCTCTCCACTCTCCTACTTTGGTAACCACAAAGCTGATCTCTTTCTATGAGTTCATTTGTTTTTGAATTATAATTGACCTATGTTAGTTCCTGTTACACGACACAGTGTTTTGTTGTTTCTGTACATTTCAAAATGATCACCACATTCAAGTTAGTTATGATATACCACCATACAGAGATATTACATAGCTATTGACTATATTCTCCATGTTCTCACAATGGTATGTGACCACCAGGAAGACCATAGTGTAGAGAATATAGTCTGATGCCTCCAAACTATGGTGCTGCAGAAGACTCCTGAGAGCCCCTTGTACAGCAAGGAGATCAAACCAGTCAATCTTAAGGGAACTCAACCCTGAATACTTGTTGGAAGGACTGATGCTGAAGTTGAAACTCCAGTATTTTTTTCAGCTGATGCAAACAGTTGGGAAAGATTGAGAGCAGAAGAGGGCATCAGAGGATGAGATGGCTGGATGGCATCACCCAGGCAATGGACATGAACTTGGGCAAGCTTCAAGAGACGGTGAGGGTCAGAGAGGCCTGGTGTGCTGCAGTCCATGGAGTCACAAAAGGACACGACTGGATGACTGCCAACAACAAATATTACCCATGAAGGGATGACTTATTGGAAAAGACCCGATGCTGGGAAAGACTGAAGGTAAAAAGAGTAGGGGATGGCAGAGGGTGAGATTGTTAGATAGCATCACTGTCTCAATGGACATGAATTTGAGCAAACTCTGGAAGATAATGGAGGACAGAGAAACCCGGTGTGCTGCATTCCACGGAGTCACAGAGAGTTGGATTCCACTTAGGAACTGATAAGTGGAAGTGAAAAGTGAAAGGTGCTCAGTCATGTCTGACTTTTTGTGACCGCATGGACTATACAGTCCACGGAATTCTCCAGGCCAGAATACTGGAGTGGATCGCCTTTCCCTTCTCCAGGGGATCTTCCCAACTCAGGGATCGAACTCAGGTCTCTTGCATTGCAGGCGGATTTTTACCATCTGAGCCACAAGGGAAGCCCAAGATTACTGAAGTGGCCTATCCCTTCTCCAGCAGATCTTCCTGACCCAGGAATCCAACCGGGGTCTCTTGCATTGCAGGTGGATTCTTTACCAACTGAGCTATCAGGGAAGCACATGTGACTGATAAACAACAATATTCTCCACACTGTACATTTCATACTTGTGACTCACTTATTTTGCTTCTGGAAGTCTCTACCTCTTCATCTTCCTCACCTATTTCTTTCTTCACCCCACTCCCGTTCCCTTGGCCACTACCTGTTTGTTCTCTGTATCTAAGACTCTGTTTCTGTTTTATTGTTTTCATTTGTTTCATTTAAATTTCTCATATAAGTGAAATCATATAGTATTTGTCCCGCTCTGTCTGACTTATTTCACTTAGCATGATATCCTCTATGTCCATCCATGTTGTTGCAAATGATAAGGTTTCACTCTTTTTATGGAGAGTAATAATAAATTATATATATTAATATATACACTTCATCTTATTTAGCCATTTCCCTGTTGTTACTCCCACTTCCTTCCCTTTAAATTACTTTGACGGACTTTTTCTGACCCGAAAATTAAAAGACGCTTACTCCTTGGAAGGAAAGTTATGACCAACCTAGATAGCATATTCAAAAGCAGAGATATTACTTTGCCAACAAAGCTTCGTCTAGTCAAGGCTATGGTTTTTCCAGTGGTCATGTATGGATGTGAGAGTTGGGTTGTGAAGAAAGCTGAGCACCAAAGAATTGATGCTTTTGAAGTGTGGTTTTAGAGAAGACTGTTGAGAGTCCCTTGGACTGCAAGGAGATCTAACCAGTCCATTCTAAAGGAAATCAGTCCTGGGTGTTCTTTGGAAGGAATGATGCTAAAGCTGAAACTCCAGTACTTTGGCCACCTCATGCAAAGAGTTGACACATTGGAAAAGACTTTGATGCTGGGAGGGATTGGAGGCAGGAGGAGAAGGGGATGGCAGAGGATGAGATGGCTGAATGGCATCACCTACTCGATGGACGTGAGTTTGAGTGAACTCTGGGAGTTGGTGATGGACAGGGAGGCCTGGTGTGCTGCAGTTCATGGAGTCACAAAGAGTCAGACACGACTGAGCAACTGAACTGAACTGAGGTTGTTTCTTTATGTCCCTCTTCAAAGTATGAACTGAACTGAACTGAACTTTTTGACACTGGGAAAATTGTTTCATCATTCTAAGTTTCAGTTTCTCTGCTGATAGAATGGAAGAGTGAGACCAGAGGATCTCTAGGGTCCCTTCTGGTTAAAATACTCTAATTCATATTCTAAAGAGAAACCAGGAGTTTGTGCCTTATAAAAACTAGGATTTCAGGATAGGGAAGGTGGCAAGGATTGAAAGTGGGCAATTCAGAACAGGTGCACCAAAGTGAGGTCAACATTAGTAGGAAGGGGATATATGTACACTTATGGGTAATTCACACTGTTGTACACACTTATGGGTAATTCACACTGTTGTACAACAGAAGCTAACAAAACATTGCAAAACAAATATACTCCAAGTTAAAAATAAATATGTAAAATCTTTAAAAAAATAAAGATAATATTGATTAATTTATCTAATGTGTGTGTGATTAATAAGAGATCACACTGTTGTATACACTTATGGGTAATTCACACTGTTGTACAACAGAAGCTAACAAAACATTGCAAAACAAATATACTCCAAGTTAAAAATAAATATGTAAAATCTCTAAAAAAATAAAGATAATGTTGATTAATTTATCTAATGTGTGTGTGTGTGTGTGTGTGATTAATAAGAAAAGAGGAAAAGCTATGAAAGCGTTAAAAATCCTTTTAGATATGTAAAGTGGTAGATATATGAAGTTTTGCTTCAGTTCAGTTCAGTTCATTTCAGTTCAGTCGCTCAGTCGTGTCCGACTGTTTGCGACCCCATGAACCACAGCATGCTAGGCCTCTCTGTTCAACACCAACTCCCGAGTCCATCCAAATCCATGTCCATCGAGTCGATGATCCCATCCAACCATCTCATCCTCTGTCATCCCCTTCTCCTCCTGCCTCCAATCTTTCACAGCATCAGGGTCTTTCCCAATGAGTCAGCTCTTCGCATGAGGTGGCCAAAGTATTAGAGTTTCAGCTTCAACATCAGTCCTTCCAATGACGACCCAGGACTGATGTCCTTCAGGATGGACTGGTTGGATCTCCTTGCAGTCCAAGGGACCTTCAACAGTCTTCTCTAAAACCACAGTTCAAAAGCATCAATTCACTGATGCTCACCTTTCTTTATAGTCCAACTCTTACATCCGTACATGACCACTGGAAAAACTATAGCCTTGACTAGATGGACCTTTGTTGGCAAAGTAATGTCTCTACTTTTGAATATGCTATCTAGTTTGGTCATAACTTTTCTTCCAAGGAGTAAGTGTCTTTTAATTTCATGGCTATAATCTGTGCTTCTTGCCCCCATAGAAAGGTTTAGTGTGGAAGACGATATTTGCACTATAGCCAGTTTTGGAACAATTAATATTGCATTCTCCACCTAGTTCCACCCAGGGCACTGTGAGGATAGACCTGCTGTAACCATTGGGGAATGTGAGAATGTAATGTTCGTCATGCTCTAGACACGAGACACAGCCCTGCCCTATGTTGTGCACCCCAATTGACATGCCAAGGAATTTTGATTTGGTCCAGATATGAGCATTGAATTGTATCTTCTTATTAAAACACTCAGCATAAAAGGCTGAAATGGGTGGATGGTGAGAAACCTGCTCAGCCACAAATGTTACACTATTCTTGGAAACCCAGGGAACTGGTCCTTCTGAAACTAGCTCCGCATTCTCTTCAGTATCATTTGGTAATGTCCAGTGACACTGAAAGATTTCACCCAAAATGGGGTTGTATGGCTTTTTGGCAACCGATCCTTTTCTCCCTGCGTGAAAGGCTGAGAGATACCATCTCACAACCTGAACCATTCGGTCTCTGGCATCCTTCTGGTCACTAATACTCACAAAAAGGTCTGGATGAGCAAAAAAGTCTGCATACATTTCTAAAAGAGATCTTCTTTCAAGAATAAATGTTGGAAGAACTACCTTTGTAAGATCCATTCCAAGTCTAACCTGTGACAACAGATGCATGATAACGCTCTTGTGCTCTTCCACCGACCCGGCCTCCCCTTCGTCATCTCTATCATCATGTGAATCGAAAAGGTCAGCATTGCTTGTTCCAGTGGACATGGAAGAATTAAGTGATTCCATGGTATCTGGACGCTTTAGACTATTTCCCGACCTGCTGTGTGTCAAGACTGAGGCAGATCCAGAGGAATCTATTAAGCGCTTTGGTGATGAGCCACTCTGATGAAATTCATCTGCATCATAGAATTCATCTTCACTGCTAGAGTAAGAGAACTCTGGGACTGTGTTTGGAGACAAGTTGACATGGCTTGGAGAAGTCAGACTGCTACTAGGGGGTGAGTGGCCACTGCCTGTACTATTTGGTGTTGGAGTCTGATGATGTCCCAAGGTTGCTAATACAGGTCCAACTGGTAGAGAAGATGGACGCTGCTCTGACTTACACAACTGAGTAGGTTCTGGAGGTAAGACAGTCTGGGAAGGCATTGTGTTGACCACAGGTTCCAAGGGACTAGGTTGATATATTGCATCCACAGGATTAATAGTACTTTTAGCGATCTGCAGCAACACAATGCAGTGTTTAATTGATTCTACCATGCTATTTGTTGTCTCTTTGAGGGTTTCAATTTTCTTTCTCTGTTCATCATCTTTGCAGTTTTGAAGTTTGTCATCAAAAAGCTTCAACTGTTCTATCAAGATTTGTAGGTATGCATTAGCCTCTGTAAGTTTCTTATCAAAATCCTGGACACTAGGAACAAATCCTGAATCCAAACCCCCAGGGGGCGACGGGATGGAGGCAGGGAGAGAATCACACTCGCGCCCACGGCCTGGGCAAGCAGCAGGGTCCCTGGGAACTCAGGGGTGGGAGCCGGCCCCTCTCCCAGACCCTCCGGGTCTACTCATTCCGCAAGTGGCCACCAAGAAAGCCATTCGCCAAGGCCCCCGCCCTCTGTGCCTCAGGGGAGAGAGCCGAGGGCTGCTTCCGAGCACCCCTCTTCGTCCCACTACGCCGTATCAGTGCTGGTGCGGTTGGTCTCCTCAGGTTCTGCCTTTCCCGCGGGACCCATAGTGATGCTTGCTAAGACCCACTTGACTTCACATTCCAGGATGTCTGACTCTCAGTGAGAGATCACACCATCGTGATTATCTGGGTCATGAAGATAATTTTTGTACAGTTCTTCTGTGTATTCTTGCCACCTCTTCTTTATATCTTCTGCTTCTGTTAGGTCCATACCATTTCTGTCCTTTATCGAGCCCATTTTTGCATGAAAGTTTCCCTTGGTATCTCTAATTTTCTTGAAGAGATCTCTAGTCTTTCCCATTCTTTGTTTTCCTCTATTTCTTTGCATTGATCACTGAGGAAGGCTTTCTTGTTTCTCCCTGCTAGTTTTTGGAACTCTGCATTCAATGAGTATATCTTTCCTTTTCTCCTTTGCTTTTCACTTCCCATCTTTTCACAGCTATTTGTAAGGCCTCCTCAGACAGCCATCTTGCTTTTTTGCATTTCTTTTCCATGGGGATGGTCTTGATTCCTGTCTCCCATACAGTGTCACGAACCTTCATCTATAGTTCATCAGGCACTCTGTCTATCAGATCTAGTCCCTTAAATCTATTTCTCATTTCCCCTGTAGAGTCATAAGAGATTTGATTTAGGTCATACCCGAATGGTCTAGTGGTTTTCTTCAGTTTCTTCAATTTCAGTGTGAATTTGGCAATAAGGAGTTCATGATCTGAGCCACAGTCAGCTCCTGGTCTTGTTTTTGTTGACTGTAGAGAACTTCTCCATCTTTGGCTGCAAAGAATATAATCATTCTGATTTCGATGATGACCATCTGGTGATGTCCATGTGTAGAGTCTTCTCTTGTGTTGTTGGAAGAGGGTATTTGCTATGACCAATGTGTTCCCTTGGCAGAACTCTATTATTCTTTGCCCTGCTTCATTCTGTATTGCAAGGCCAAATTTGCCTGTTACTCCAGGTGTTTTTGACTTCCTACTTTTGCATTCCAGTCCCCTATAATGAAAAGGACATCTTTTTTGGGGTGTTAGTTCTAGAAGATCTTGTAGGTCTTCATAGAACTGTTCAACTTCAGCTTCTTCAGCATTACTGGTTGGGACATGGACTTGAATTACCGTGATACCGAATGGTTTGGCTTGGAAACGAACAGAGATTATTCTGTTGTTTTTGAGATTACATCCAAGTACTGCATTTTGGACCCTTTTGTTGACTATGATGGCTATTCCATTTCTTCTGAGGGATTCCTGCCCGCAGTAGTAGATATAATGGTCATCTGAGTTAAATTCACCCATTCCAGTCCATCATAGTCTTGCTTAGACCAATTTAATATAGAAAAAGGACTGACAGCAAATGGGTTTACAAAGCATTTTCAAAGTGTATTATGTATACACTATTTACAAAGTATATAAGTAATTGTAGAAAAGCTTTCATGGACTCAAGGACCTCTAGCACACTCTATAGCTGGGAGTCCTTCTCATTTCCAGGAAATCTGTATATTTTGATTGGCTCATGCTGATCCAACTGCTTATCAATCTTCCTTACTTAATGGTTATTATGTTTCCAATCCTTTCCTAGGAAACCCTACAGGGAGATAAGAGGAACATAAAAGTTGTTTTCATCCTCTTTATGACATCATGTTTTAACTGTGGGTACAATATTATGGTATTTCTATTTTCCATAATAAAAATTAGGATTTGTTGTCTGATAAGTGCACATGTTCCTATGGAGACATTTTTCTCCATAGGAAAACAACTTTAAAAAACTGTAGTATAATAAAAAAAAAAAATCAGGATGTTTGGGGGAGAAGTGAGATAGAGCTTGGGGGTTAAGAGATACAAACCGCTATGTAGAAAATAAATAAGCAACAAGCATCTATTGTATAGCACAGGGAAATCTAGCCATTATTTTGTAATAATTTTCAATGGAGTACAATTTATTAAAATATTGAATCACTATGTTGTGCACCTGAAACTAATATAAGTCAATTATACTTCAATTAAAAAAAAATCTGTGTACCACCATCCAATATACATTTATCAATATTTACTTCATTTTTCATTTTATTTTTTTACATTTGACTTTTAAATTTACCTGAGTTTTGCTGTGTTAAGTAATTTATAGGAATCATATGTATTATAATTCTCCCAAAGTTTAACTAATTTTCTCATTATCATTATTATATCTTTCTCCTGTTATTATTGATTAAAATTCTACCTATATTCCATGATAAACACATGTGTATTTCCTCCCCCAGAAAAAAGATGTTTTTTAAAAAAAATAATAGGGAATATAGATACATGGATAAATAGCATATATTATACATAATTTCTAATTAAGTGTCAAAGGAGTGGGACAGAATGCTACAAGGAAGACTTCTTTTATATGGAGTGGTCAGTAAAATCACCAAAGAGTTAAGATATATAGGTTTGTGGAAAGAGGAGGAAGTCATTCTAAACATAAACATAGTATTTATCAGAATATTGCTCCATGTTGGAGGGAATCCAGTACTGGGAAAGTGTTAATGTCACAACTTAAAAGGTTTATGGTGTGGCCTAAGTAATGAATCCAAGTCTACATAGCTCAATATTCTAATCTGACTTTGTGTTACATTGAGCTGCTGCTGCTGCTAAGTCACTTCAGTCGTGTCTGACTCTGTGCAACCCCATAGACGGCAGCCCACCAGGCTCCCCTGTCCCTGGGATTCTCCAGGCAAGAACACTGGAGTGGGTTGCCATTTCCTTCTTCAATGCATGCAAGTGAAAAGTGAAAGTGAAGTCGCTCAGTCGTGTCTGACTCTTCGAGACCCCATGGACTGCAGCCTAGCAGGCTCCTCCGCCCATGGGATTTTCCAGGCAAGAGTACTGGAGTGGGGTGCCATTGCCTTCTCTGGTTACAATGAGCATCAAATTAAATTTCTTTGAGCCTCATTTATCCATATTAGGAGAAATACCTCAGGGGTGGTTACTAGATGGCATGAAAGCAAACCACCAGATAATGAAGGTGATATAAAAATGCCAGAAATATATAAACTTGTACAGAAACATACAAACTTACAGATATCTACATCTCCTATAGATGTAACCAAATGCTAGATCCTGTCAGACTGTAGTCTGCTAAGGTCAGGTAAGCTTTGCCCTTCATTTGGCTTCTGGCTGAGTCCCCAAGGAGTTATCTTTGTGTTTATAGAGATCTGTTTTCTTCTGTGGAATTGACAGCTGTTTAGTGGGTCACTTAAGATGCCAGGTTCAATCAAGAGAGAGCCAGAAGATTCTTCAAATTCATAGGATACAGTAGTGAATTTATTCAAATGAATAAATTTAACAAACGAAAGTTTCACATAAAGAACTTGGAAAGATGTATACGGTGGTCTTACAATGTATATAATAATATTGGGATAAGATTTTAGAACTGTAAGAAACATTATGAAAACTTGACGCCTCTCTGTCCCTCTGTTTGGGAATGCTGCATGGCTTGTGGAATCTCAGTTCTCCTACCATGGGGCACATCTGTGTCCCCTGCAGTGGAAGCATGGTGGCCTAACCACTGGGCCACCAGGGAAACACCACAGTCTCTTATTCAACAGTAGAAAAACTGAAGCTCAGGTTGTCTTTCTCACAGTTAGTAAATGGAAGAGGCAGGACTAGAATCCTGGCCTTAAAAAATGTACTTGGACCAGTGTTCTATCATACTGTGCAGTTAGCCACAAACCATGTAATAATGTCTAACATTTATTAAGTGTTTGCTTTATGTCAGACTATGGGTTAAGCACTTACATGTACTGTCTCACTGAATTCTTACAAGAATACCGAGAATCTGGTACTATTAATATGGTAATATTAATGAGGAAACTGAGGTTTTGAGAGGTTAAATGAATTAAACTCTAGATTAAAGAGCTACTAAGTAACTGGAAATGTAAGCTACTATGTCACTGTGACATAGGGGACTGAAATGCAAAACTGGGAAGTCAAGAGACACCTGAGTAACAGGCAAGTTTGGCCTTGGAGTACAAAATGAAGCAGGACAAAGGCTGACAGAGTTTTGCCAAGAGAACATACTGGTCATAGCAAGCACCCTCTTCCAACAACACAAGAGATGCTCATGGACATCACCAGATGGTCAATGCTGAAATCAGGTTGATTATATTCTTTGTAGCCAAAGGTGGAGAAACTCGATACATTCAGCAAAAACAAGACTGGAACTGACTGTGACTCAGTTCATGAACTCCTTACTGCAAAATTCAGACTTAAATTGAAGAGAGTAGGGAAAACCACTAGACCATTCAGGTATGACCTAAATCAAATCCCTTATGATTATCCACTGAAAGTGACAAATAGATTCAAGAGATTAGATCTGATAGAGTTCCATAAATCTATGGACAGAGAGAGGCAGTCCTAAGATGGCAGAGGAATAGGATGGGGAAACCACTTTCTCCCCCACAAATTCACTGAAAGATCGTTTGAATGCTGAGCAACTACCACAAACAACTTCTGAACACTGGTAGGGAATACCAGGCACACAGAAAGGCAGCCTTCAAAAGGAGGTAGGACAAAATATAAAAGATAAAAAGAGAGACAAAAGAGTTAGGGACGGAGACCCGTCCCGGGGAGGGAGTCATGAAAGAGGAGAAGTTTCCAAACACTAGGAAACCCTCTCACTGGCGAGTCTGTGGGGAGTTTTGGAATCTGTGAGGGCAACATAACTGGGAGCAATAAATAAATAAATAAACCCCACAGATTTCACACCTAACTGCAACTCCCAGCGGAGAAGTAGTCCAGACGCTTGTGTCCACCCCCAGCAAGCAGGGGCTGAACGGGGAGGCGCGCGCTGCATTGCTTAGGATAAGGACCGGGCCTGAATGCCGTGAGGGCAATCTGAGGGAGCTAACGTGAGACAGCAACGCAAAACATGGGATAGCCAGAGAGAGGCAAATAAAAAGAAAGAGGAGAGAGAGAGAGAGAGAGAGAGAGAACTTTAGCACGAAAAGCACTAAGCTAAGGCACTGCCAGGCCCGCTCACAGAACAAAGGACTGAGCAAATACCAGAGGAGAGCTAGCCTGCAGCGGAGCAGCCCGTCCCCCGCGGGAGGCAGGGATGCAGGTGGGTGACAGCCAGCCAGAAGGCAAGGGGCGAACTCGGCCCCAGAGAGGCCATCCTCCACCAAACGGCGAGCAGGCTCCCAGTTGCTAATCAAGTCTTCCTGGGATCCTGGATGGTTGACATCTGCCAGACTTCCTGGAATGTGAAGTCAAGTGGGCCTTAGAAAGCATCACTATGAACAAAGCTAGTGGAGGTGATGGAATTCCAGTTGAGCTGTTTCAAATCCTGAAAGATGATGCTGTGAAAGTGCTTCACTCAATATGCCAGAAACTCTGGAAAACTCAGCAGTGGCCACAGGACTGGAAAAGGTCAGTTTTCATTCCAATTCCAAAGAAAGGCAATGCCAAAGAATGCTCAAACTACAGCACAATTGCACTCATCTCACATGCTAGTAAAGTAATGCTCAAAAGCCAGACTTCAGCAGTACGTGAACCATCAACTCCCTGATGTTCAAGCTGGTTCTAGAAAAGGCAGAGGAACCAGAGATCAAATTGCCAACATCTGCTGGATCATGGAAAAAGCAAGAGAATTCCAGAAAAACATCTATTTCTGGCTTATTGACTATGCCAAAGCCTTTGACTGTGTGGATCACAATAAACTGTGGAAAATTCTGAAAGAGATGGGAATACCAGACCACCTGACCTGTTTCTTGAGAAATCCGTATGCAGGTCAGGAAGCAACAGTTAGAACTGGACATGGAACAACAGACTGGTTCCAAATAGGAAAAGGAGGACGTCAAGGCTGTCTATTGTCACCCTGCTTATTTAACTTATATGCAGAGTACATCATGAGAAACGCTGGACTGGAAGAAGCCCAAGCTGGAATCAAGATTGCCGAGAGAAATATCAATAACCTCAGATATGCAGATGACACCACCCTTATGGCAGAAAGTGAAGAGGAACTAAAAAGCCTCTTGTTGAAAGTGAAAGAGGAGAGTGAAAAAGTTGGCTTAAAGCTCAACATTCAGAAAACGAAGATCATGGCATCTGGCCCCATCACTTCATCGGAAATAGATGGGGAAACAGTGGAAACAGTGTCAGACTTTGTTTTTTTGGGCTCCAAAATCACTGCAGATGGTGACTGCAGCCATGAAATTAAAAGGCGCTTACTCCTTGGAAGAAAAGTTATGACCAACCTAGATAGNGATTTCTTTGGAAGAAATGATGCTAAAGCTGAAGCTCCAGTACCTTGGCCACCTCATGCGAAGAGTTGACTCAATGGAAAAGACTCTGATGCTGGGAGGGATTGGGGGCAGGAGGAGGAGAAGGGGACGACCGAGGATGAGATGGCTGGATGGCATCATGGACTCAATGGACGTGAGTCTGAGTGAACTCCGGGAGTTGTGATGGACAGGAAAGCCTGGCGTGCTGCGATTCATGGGGTCACAAAGAGTCGGACACGACTGAGCGACTGAACTGACATCTGCCAGGGGGGTCACAGCCGGAGATCAGCTTCCCAGAGGAGACACGTGGCACACCTGAGATGGTGCTCCCACTACACACACAGGACACTGAGCGGCTGGGATAGGGGAGATGATAAGACACACTGCCCCACCTGGAGAGTGTGTACTCACCAAGTACCTGGTCGCCTGAGCTGCTCGGACCTGGGAAGGGCACAAAACGCAGGCCCAACAGAGTCTGTGCCTTTGTGGGGTACCGGAGAACCTAAATCTGAATGGCTGACCTGGGAAGTGCATCCAACCCAGGGACCACCTTAGACAGTTCCCTTGCAGAGCAACCTGGAACCTGAGCAGCATAGACAGGGAAAGCACACACCCCCATGAGCAGCAGCAAACCCAGTGTGGCCCAGACACTGCAAGCACTCACCACACATGCCAGTGATATTTGTTTCCTCCCTCCTTGCACCACAATTGAACAAGTGAGCCTAAATAAATGACCACCTTCACCCCTTGTGTCAGGGGAGAAGTTAGATACTGAAGAGACTTGCAAACAGAGGAAGCCAAAATAAACAAAGAAGAGGGAACTGCTTTGGAAGTGACAGGTGTAACAGATTAAAACCCTGTAGTTAGCTTTGGCTACATTGGAAGGGACCTATAGACCTTGAGAAGAAATATAAGCTGGAACAAGGAACTATCTGAAACTGAACTGACCCCACACTGCCCTCAGCAGCTCCAGAGAAATTCCTAGATATATTTTACTATTATCATTTTTTAATTAAAAAGTTTAAGTCCTTTATTACTCCTTTAATTTTCATTTTTAAAACCTATTACCTTGCAAAAAAGACCCTACTTTTAAAGCAAATTTCATATTGTTTAAAATAACTTTTGTGATTTTGTTTTGTTAATATTGTATCTTTTGAGAGTCTAACCTCTACTCTAGCTTTTTAATCTTTGCTTTTTGGTATTGTAAATAATTCTGTACCTTTAAGAATCCAATCTTCAGTACCCATTTTTACTTAGGAGTGTGATTACTGGCTTGATTGCTCTCTCCCTTTTTGACTTTTCTTTTTCTCCCCCAGGTCACTTCTATCTCCTTCCCCCACTTCCCTTCTCTACTTTGTGAGTCTCTTTGGGTGTTCTGGGCTGTGGAGAACACTTAGGGAACTGACCTCAGGCTGGAGAACACTTAGGGAACTGATCTCAGGCTAGATTGGTCTCTCTCCTTTTGGCTCCTCATACTCTCCTCCTGGTCACTTCTATCTCATTCCACCCTCTTCTCTTCTCGATGGAACTCTGTGAACCTCTCTGCGTGTTCCAGACTGTGAAGAGCACATAGGGAATTGATTCCTGGCTAGATTGCGCTCTCCCCTTTTGATTCCTCCTCTTCTCCTCTTGGTCACCTCTATCTCCCTCCTCCCTCTTCTCTTCTCCATGTAAGTCTGTGAACCTCTCTGGGTGTCCCCCATTGTGGAGAATCTTTTCAACATTAACCTAGATGTTTTATCATCGGTGCTGTATGGATGGAGAAGTCTTGAGGCTACTGTAAGAACAAGACTGAAAGCCACAAAAGGAGGCTTAAATCCAAAACTTGAGAACACCAGAAAACCCCTCACTCCAGGGAACGTTAATCAACAAGAGCACATCGAAAAGCTTCCATATCTACGCTAAAACCAAGCTCCACCCAAAAGCCAATAAGTTTCAGAGCAAGTTATACCAAGCTAATTCTCCAACAACACAGGAGCATAACACTGAGCACAAAAATACAAGCGGCCAAAAGTCACCCCAAACCCATAGACACCTCAAAACTCACTACTGCACCCTTCAGTGCACTCTAGAGAGAAGAGTTCCAGCTCCACCCACCAAAACATGGATGCAAGCTTCTCTAACCAGGAAACCTTGACAAGCCACTTGTCCAATCCCACTCACAGGGAGGAACCTCCTCTACAATAAAGAGGAACCACAAACTTCCAGCATACAGAAAGGCCACCCAAACACAGCAACCTAAACAAGATGAAAAGGCAGAGAAATATTCAGCAGATAAAGGAAAATGATAAAAGCCCACCAAACCATACAAAAGAGGAAGAGATATGGAGTTTATCTGAAAAAGAATTCAGAATAATGGTAGTGAAAATGATCCAAAATCTTGAAAACAAAATGGAGTTACAGATAAACAGTCTGGAGACAAGGATTGAGAAGATGCAAGAAAAGTTTAACAAGGATGTAGAAGAAATAAAAAAGAGTCAATCAATAATGAATAATGCAATAACTGAGATCAAAAGCACTCTAGAGGGAACCAACAGTAGAATAATGGAGGCAGAAGATAGGATAAGTGAAGTGGAAGAAGACAGAATGGTGGAAATAAATGAAGCAAGCAGAGAGAAAAAAAAAAGAATTAAAAGAAATGAGGACAACCTCAGAGACCTCTGGGACAATGTTAAATGCCCCAACATTCAAATCATAGGAGTCCCAGAAGAAGAAGATAAAAAGAAAGGCCATGAGAAAATACTTGAGGAGATAATAGCAGAAAACTTCCCTAAAATGGAGAAGGAAATAGCCACCCAAGTCCAAGAAACCTAGAGAGTCCCAAACAGGATAAACTTAAGGTGAAACATCCCAAGACACATATTAATCAAATAAACAAAGATCAAACACAAAGAACAAATATTAAAAGAAGCAAGGGAAAAACAACAAATAACTCACAAGGGGATTCCCATAAGGATACAGCTGATCTTTCAATAGAAACTCTTCAAGCAAGAAGGGAATGGCAGGACATACTTAAAGTGATGAAAGAGAAAAACCTACAGCCCAGATTACTGTACCTAGCAAGAATCTCATTCAAATATGAAGGAGAAATCAAAAGCTTTACAGACAAGCAAAAGCTGAGAGAATTCAGTATCACCAAACCAGCTCTTCAACAAATGCTAAATGATCTTCTCTAGACAGGAAACAGAAAATGTTTATAAACTCAAACCCAAAGCAACAAAGTAAGTGGCAATGGGACCATACTTACAATAATTACCTTAAATGTAAATGGGTTGAATGCCCCAACCAAAAGACAAAGACTGGCTGAATGGATACAAAAACAAGACCCCTATCCATGCTGTCTACAAGAGACCCACCTCAAAGCTAGGGACACATTCAGACTGAAAGTGAAAGGCTTGAAAAAAATATATCACACAAAGAAAGAAAGTGAAGTCATTCAGTTGTGTCCGACTCTTTGTGACCCCATGGACTGTAGCCCACCAGGCCCCTCCATCCATTGAATTTTCTAGGTAAGAGTACTGAAACAGGTTGCCATTTCCTTCTCCAGGGGATTTTCCCGGCCCAGGGATTGAACCCAGGTCTCGCGCATTGCAGGCAGATGCATTACCATCTGAGCCACCAGGGAATCCCATTATCATGCAAATGGAGACCAAAAGAAAGCAGAAGTAGCAATACTCATATCAGAATAAATAGACTTTGAAATAAAGGCCGTGAAAAAAGACAAAGAAGGACACTATCTAATGATCAAAGCATCAATCCAAGAAGAAGATATAACAATTATAAATATATATGCACCCAACATAGAAGTGTGGAGAAGGAAATGGCAACCCACTCCAGCATTCTTGCCTGGAGAATCTCAGGGACAGAGGAGCCTAGTGGGCTGCCATCTACGGGGTCACACAGAGTCGGACACTACTGAAGTGACTTAGCAGCAGCAGCAGCAACATAGGAGTGCAGCAATGTGTAAGGCAGATGATAACAAATATGAAAGGGGAAATTAACAGTAACACAATAATAGTGGGAGACTTCAATACCCCACTCACACCTATGCATAGATCAACTAAACAGAAAATTAACAAGGAAACACAAACTTTAAATGATACAACAGACCAGTTAGACCTAATTGATATCTATAGGACATTTCACACTAAAACAATGAATTCCACCTTTTCCTCAAGTGCAAACAAAACCTTTTCCAGGATAGATTACATCCTGGGCCATAAATCTAGTCTTGGTAAATTAAAAAAATATTGAAATTATTCCAAGCACTATTTTGTTTTTTAATTTTTATTTTTACTTTATTTTACTTTACAATACTGTACTGGTTTTGCCATACATTGCCATGAATCCGCCATGGGTGTACGTGAGTTCCCAATCCTGAACCCCCTCCCACCTCCCACCCCATATCATCTCTCTGGATCATCCCCGTGCACCAGTCCCAAGCATCCTGTATCCTGTATCAAGCATAGACTGGAAATTGGTTTCTTACATGATACTATACACGTTTCAATGCCATTCTCCCAAATCATCCCACCCTCTCCCTCTTCCTCAGAGTCTAAAAGTCCATTCTATACATCTGTGTCTCTTTTGCTGTCTCTCATACAGGGTTATCATTACCATGTTTCTAAATTCCATATATATGTGTTAGTATGCTGTATTGGTGTTTTTCTTTCTGGCTTACTTCACTCTGTATAATCGGCTCCAGTTTCATCCACCTCATTAGAACTGATTCCAATGTATTCTTTTTAATGGCTGAGTAATACTCCATTGTGTATAGGTACCACAGATTTCTTATCCATTCATCTGCTGATGGACATCTAGGTTGCTTCCATGTCCTGGCTATTGTAAACAGTGCTGCGATGAACATTGGGGTACACGTGTCTCTTTCAATTCTGGTTTCCGTGGTGTGTATGCCCAGCAGTGGGATTGCTGGGTCATATGGCAGTTCTGTTTGCAAGTTTTAAAGGAATCTCCACACTGTTTTCCATAGTGGCTGCACTAGTTTGCATTCCCACCCACAGTGTAAGAGGATTCCCTTTTCTCCACACCCTCTGAGGCATTTATTGCTTGCAGACTTTTGGATCGCAGCCATTCTGACTGGTGTGAAATGGTACCTCATTATGGTCTTGATTTGCATTTCTCTGATAATAAGTGATGTTGAGCATCTTTTCATGTGTTTGTTAGCCATCCGTATGTCTTCTTTGGAGAAATGTCTATTTAGTTCTTTGGCCTATTTTTTGATTGGGTCATTTATTTTTATGGGATTGAGCTGCATAAGTTGCTTGTATATTTTGAGATTAGTTGTTTGTCAGTTGCTTCATTTGCTATTATTTTCTCCCATTCAGAAGGCTGTCTTTTCACCTTGCTTATAGTTTCCTTTGTTGTGCAGAAGCTTTTAATTTTAATTAGATCCCATTTGTTTATTTTTGCTTTTATTTCCAGTATTCTGGGAGGTGGATCATAGAGGATCCTGCTGTGATTTATGTCGGAGAGTGTTTTGCCTATGTTCTCCTCTAAGAGTTTTATAGTTTCTGTTCTTATATTTAGATCTTTAATCCATTTTGAGTTTATTTTTGTGTGTGGTGATAGAAAGTGGTCTAGTTTCATTCTTTAACAAGTGGTTGACCAGTTTTCCCAGCACCACTTGTTGAATAGATTGTCTTTACTCCATTGTATATTCTTACCTCCTTTGTCGAAGATAAGGTGTCCACAGGTGTGTGGATTTATCTCTGGGCTTTCTATTTTGTTCCATTGGTCTATATTTCTATCTTTGTGCCAGTACCAAACTATCTTGACTGTGGCTTTGTAGTAGAGCCTGAAGTCAGGCAGGTTGATTCCTCCAGTTCCATTCTTCTTTCTCAAGATTGCTTTGGCTATTCGAGGTTTTTTGTATTTCCATACAAATTGTGAAATTATTTGTTCTAGTTCTGTGAAAAATACCGCTGGTGGCTTGATAGGGATTGCATTGAACGTGTAGATTCCTTTGGGTAGTATACTCATTTTCACTATATTGATTCTTCCAATCCGTGAACATGGTATATTTCTCCATCTATTGGTGTCCTCTTTGATTTCTTTCATCAGTGTTTTATAGTTTTCTATATATAGGTCTTTTCTTTCTTTAGGTAGATATATTCCTAAGAATTTTATTCTTTTCATTGCAATGGTGAATGGAATTTTTCCCTTAATTTCTCTTTCTATTTTCTCATTATTAGTGGATAGGAATGCAAGGGATCTCTCTGTGTTGATTTTATATCCTGCAACTTTACTATATTCATTGATTAGCTCTAGTAATTTTCTGGTGGAGTCTTTAGGGTTTTCTATGTAGAGGATCATGTCATCTGCAAACAGTGAGAGTTTTACTTCTTTTCCAATTTGGAAAGCGAAACTGAAAGCAAAAGTAGGAAGTCAAGAAACACCTGGAGTAACAGGCAAATTTGGCCTTGGAATGCGGAATGAAGCAGGGCAAGAAAATGCACTGGTCATAGCAAACACCCTCTTCCAAAAACACAAGAGAAGACTCTACACATGGACATCACCAGATGGGCAACACCGAAATCAGACTGATTATATTCTTTGCAGCCAAAGATGGAGAAGTCTCTGGGTCATCCCAGTGCACCAGCCCCAAGCATCCTATATCCTGTATCGAAACTAGACTGGTGATTCATTTCTTATATGATAATATACATGTTTCAATGCCATTCTCCCAAATCATCCCACCCTCTCCCTCTCCCACAGAGTCCAAAAGACTGTTCTATACATCTGTGTCTCTTTTGCTGTCTCTCATACAGGGTTATTGTTACCATCTTTCTAAATTCCATATATATGTGTTAGTATACTGTATTGGTGTTTTTCTTTCTGGCTTACTTCACTTTGTATAATAGACTCCAGATTCATCCACCTCATTAGAACTGATTCAAATATATTCTTTTTAATGGCTGGGTAATACTCCATTGTGTATATTTACCACAGCTTTCTTATCCATTCATCTGCTGATGGACATCTAGGTTGCTTCCATGTCCTGTCTATTATAAACAGTGCTGCGATGAACATTGGGGTACATGTGTCTCTTTCAGTTCTGGTTTCCTCGGTGTGTATGCCCAGCAGTAGGATTGCTGGGTCATAAGGTAGTTCTATTTGCAGTTTTTTAAGGAATCTCCACACTGTTCTCCATAGTGGCTGTACTAGTTTGCATTCCCACCAACAGTGTAAGAGGGTTCCCTTTTCTCCACACCCTCTCCAGCATTTATTGCTTGTAGAATTTTGGATCATAGCCATTCTGACTGGTGTGAAATGGTACCTCATTGTGGTTTTGATTTGCATTTCTCTGATAATGAGTGATGTTGAGCATCTTCTCATGTGTTTGTTAGCCATCTGTATGTCTTCTTTGGAGAAATGTCTGTTTAGTTCTTCAGCCCATTTTTTTAATTGGGTCGTTTATTTTTCTGGAATTGAGCTGCAGGAGTTGCTTCTATTTGAGATTAGTTGTTTGTCAGTTGCTTCATTTGCTATTATTTTCTCCCATTCTGAAGGCTGTCTTTTCACCTTGCTTATAGTTTCCTTTTTTGTGCAGAAGCTTTTAATTTTAATTAGGCCCCATTTGCTTATCTTTGCTTTTATTTCCAGTATTCTGGGAGGTGGGTCATAGAGGATCCTGCTGTGATTTATGTTGGAGAGTGTTTCACCTATGTCTCCTCTAGAAGTTTTATAGCTTCTGGTCTTATGTTTAGATCTTTAATCCATTTTGAATTTTTTTTTGTGTATGGTGTTAGAAAGTGTTCTAGTTTCATTCTTTTACAAATGGTTGACCAGTTTTCTCAGCACCACTTGTTAAAGAGAGTGTCTTTTCTCGATTATTCTTGCCTCCTTTATTGAAGATAAGGTGTCCATAGGGAGGTGGATTTATCTCTGGGCTTTCTATTTTGTTCCATTGATCTATATGTCTGTCTTTGTGCCAGTACCATACTGTCTTGATGACTGTGGCTTTGTAGTAGAGCCTGAAGTCAAGCAGGTTGATTCCTCCAGTTCCACTCTTCTTTCTCAAGATTGCTTTGGCTAGTCGAGGTTTTTTATATTTCCATACAAATTGTGAAATTATTTGTTCTAGCTCTGTGAAAAATACCATTCATAGCTTGATAGAGATTGCTTGTCCATAGGGAGGTGGATTTATCTCTGGGCTTTCTATTTTGTTCCATTGATCTATATGTCTGTCTTTGTGCCAGTACCATACTGTCTTGATGACTGTGGCTTTGTAGTAGAGCCTGAAGTCAAGCAGGTTGATTCCTCCAGTTCCACTCTTCTTTCTCAAGATTGCTTTGGCTAGTCGAGGTTTTTTATATTTCCATACAAATTGTGAAATTATTTGTTCTAGCTCTGTGAAAAATACCATTCATAGCTTGATAGAGATTGCATTGAATCCATAGATTGCTTTGTGTAGTATACTCATTTTCACTATATTAATTCTTCCAATCCATGAACATGGTATATTTCTCCATCTATTAGTGTCCTTTTTTATTTCTTTCACCAGTGTTTTATAGTTTTCTATATATTATAGGTCTTTAGTTTCTTTAGGTAGATATATTCCTAAGTATTTTATTCTTTTCATTGCAATGGTGAATGGAATTGTTTCCTTAATTTCTTTTTCTATTTTCTCATTATTAGTGTATAGGAATGCAAAGGATTTCTGTGTGTTGATTTTATATCCTGCAACTTTACTATATTCACTGATTAGCTCTAGTAATTTTCTGGTGGAGTCTTTAGGGTTTTCTATGTAGAGGATCATGTAATCTGCAAACAGTAAGAATTTTACTTCTTCTTTTCCAATTTGGATTCCTTTTATTTATTTATTTATTTATTTCTGCTCTGATTGCTGTGGCCAAAACTTCCAGAACTATGTTGAATAGTAGCAGTGAAAGTGGGCACCTTTGTCTTGTTCCTGACTTTAGGGGAAATGCTTTCAATTTTTCACCGTTGAGGATAATGTTTGCTGAGGGTTTGTCATATATAGCTTTTATTATGTTGAGGTATGTTCCTTCTATTCCTGCTTTCTGGAGAGTTTTTAATCATAAATGGATGTTGAATTTTGTCAAAGGCTTTCTCTGCATCTATTGAGTTAGGGTGATGGAGTTTGAGAAAATATGGTATTGAACTTTAAATATTCATGTAGCATCAGAACTGTTATTAGAAACTCCAAAATTAAAACTGTTATCAGAAACTTTAGCGTTAGAATTAGAAGTTCTGTCTGACCAGGTCTTCATAGAAACTGGGGTTGTTGTGACTTTTCAAAGCACAATTTCTGGAGGATTTTCACATGCTGTCAAGCCTCCTTGGATAGTCAGATTAGAAATGCTCTTTTTTGCTAGGACTCTTGCTATTCCTAACTGCTGAAGCCATCGTTTCTCTTTAAAGGCACTGGAAGAAAACAGGGCATAATTTATAAGGAGGTCCATTCTTGTCCCCATTTATAGCTGCTGCTGCTGCCGCTAAGTCACTTCAGTCATATCCAACTCTGTGCGACCCCATAGACGGCAGCCCACCAGGCTACCCCGTCACTGGGATTCTCCAGGCAAGAACACTGGAGTGGGTTGCCATTTCCTTCTCCAATGCATGAAAGTGAAAAGTGAAAGTGAAGTCACTCAGTCATGTCCAACTCCTAGTGACCCCATGGACTGCAGCCCACCAGGCTCCTCTGTCTATGGGATTTTCCAGGCAAGAGTACTGGAGTGGGGTGCCATTGCCTTCTCCCCATTTATAGCTAAAGTGATGGAATTCTTGAGCTTATTCCTGTGGCTGGCTTGTCTTGTCCTGTGAGGAGGTAAACAGAAAAAAGGAATCTTTCTAAAACTGTTTCCTTGTGAAGCAGTGGGAATGAAATCATCCCAAGGCAATACCAAAAGGTGAGCACTCACAGCTAGAAATAGAAACCCATTCAATGTCATAGAATTTGCTGGGTTGAAGCTTTTTCTTTTTTGGCCGTGCTATACAACTTGCAGGAACCTTAGTTTCTGAACTAGGGATTGAACCCACTTCCTTGGCAGCAAAAACCTGGGGTGCTACCACTGGACCAATAGGGAATTCCCTACTTGGTACTTTTTATCAAAACAAAACAAAACAAAACAACATAGAAAGTTCTGCTTTTATCAGGAGCCTAAGAGCCCATCAGAAACATCTTTGGGGATTACCATCTATTCTCAGTACACTCTGAACCTTCTGGACCAATCCTCCACATTTGGATCTTCACTAAGCTGGATTCCCAGGTTACATCAAGTTCACTGGAATTAGACAATAAGCTGTAAGGTAGACAGTTTTCTAGGCACACCTTGGCAATATTCTTTGATGTGTATAAAGCTGACACTGTTCTGAGGAATGAGACGGTCACTGTCAGCTCCATACCAGCCACCTACACTCGCCACCTGAGACCCACATTAGCATTGGATCTGAGTTAACTCAATACTCTGAGTCAACCCTCACAAGTATATTTTTGTGAAGCTAACGATGGCATTCCTAGAGAATTCCCTGGTGGTCTCATGGCTAACTCTCTGTGCTCCGAATGCAGGGGGCCCAGGTTCAATCCTTGGTTAGGGACCTAGATCCCATAGGCCACAACTAAAAGACTGAAGATTCTGCGTGCTGCAACTAAGACCAAGCACAGCCAAATAAATAAATAAAAATAAATATTAAAATAAATAAATGAATGAATAATGTTAAAACTAATATGGAGTTCCTGAATGACACATAGTCCAGCAAATGCCCTCACATGATGCCAGATGAAATGTCTGGGGTCCTGGTTGGGAGATCACATTTCTCACAAAATTGAGAACATCTAATGGACCCTCCCTGACCCAGTTCTCCTGGGTCACCATCACAAAGGATTAGTTAGGCTCTTTCCCCTCTCCTGGCTGTGATACTAGCTTGATGATGGTGGACCCCACCATCAAGATGGCACATGTCCATTTCTCACATTTAGGCTCAAGAGCTGTAACTCGTCCTTCAGCGCTAAGTGCTCAGATCACCTGGCTGCCTGGCTTGACTGCCAGCTTCAGATGGACATGGGTGCTTTCATGACTCCTCTGAGGGGGACATGAGTCAAACCAGAGAGAGCTTTTCAGGGGCATAAGGTGTGCAGGTTCCCCCGTGCCCTCCACAACACATCAACAGGAGAATGTGGGATACATCCTGGGAAAGATGCTGTGGAAAAGGGAGAAGACAGATGGGAAGGCAGTCAAGAGTACAAATGCAAGGAAGAGAAAAATATTGGGAAACGAGAAACAATAAGATTGGAAATAAGATTTCTATTCTCAACCTCACTGTGCTCAGTTTCGTTCAGTCATTCAGTTGAGTCTAACTCTTTGCAACCCCATGGACTGCAGCACGCCAGGCTTCCCATCCATCATCAACTCCCAGAGCTTGCTCAGACTCATATCCATCAAGTTGGTGATGCCATCAACCATCTCATCCTCTGTTGTCCTCTTATCCTCCTGCCTTCAATCTTTCCCAGCCTTAGGGTCTTTTCCACTGAGTCAGCTCTTCACATCAGGTGGCCAAAGTATTGGAGCTTCAGTATCAGTTTTTCCAATGAATATTCAGAACTGATTTCTTTTAGGATTGACTGGTTTGATCTTGCAGTCCAAGGGACTCTCAAGAGTCTTCTCCAAAACCACAATTCAAAAACATCAATTTTTTGATGCTCAGCCTTCTTTATGGTCCAACTCTCACATCCATACATGACTACTGGAAAAACCATAGCTTTGACTAGACGGACCTTTGTCAGCAAAGTAATGTCTCTGCTTTTTAATATGCTGTCTAGATTGGTCATAGCTTTTATTCCAAGGAGCAAGCGTCTTTTAATTTCATGGCTGCAGTCACCATCTGCAGTGATTTTGAAAGTGAAAGTGAAGTTGCTCCATTGTGTCCTACTCTTTGCAACCCCGTGAACTATAGCCTACTAGACTCCTCCATCCATGGGATTCTCCAGGCAAGAATACTGGAGTGGGTTGCCATTTCCTTCTCCAGGGCATCTTCCTGACCCAGGGATTGAACCCAGGTCTCCCGCATTGCAGGCAGACACTTTAACCTCTGAGCCACCAGGGGAGCCCCCCAAAGAAAGTCTGTCACTGTTTCCATTGTTTCCCCATCTATTTGCCATGAAGTGATGGGATCAGATGCCATAATCTTTATTTTCTGAATGTTGAGTTTTAAGCCAGCTTTTTCACACTCCTCTTTCACTTTCATGAAGAGGCTCTTCAAATCCTCTTTGCTTTCTGCCATAAGGATGGTGTTTGCATATCTGAGGTTACTGATAATTTTCCTGGCAATCTTGATGCCAGCTTGTGTTCATCCAGCTTGGGATTTCACATGATGTACTCTGCATATAAGTTAAGTAAGCAGGGGGACAATATACAGCCTTGATGTACTCCTTTCCCAATTTGGAACTGGTCTGTTTTTCCATGTCCAGTTCTAATTGTTGCTTCTTGACCTGTATACAGATTTCTGAGGAGGCAGGTAAGGTGGTCTGGTATTCCCATCTCTTTAAGAATTTTCCATTTTTTGTTGTGATCCATGTAGTCAAAGGCTTTGATGTAGTCAACAAAGCAGAAGTAGATGTTTTTCTGGAATTCTCTTGCTTTTTCTATGATCCAGTGGTTGTTGGCAGTTTGATCTCTGGTTTCTCTACCTTTTCTAAATCCAGCTTGACCATCTGGAAATTCTCAGTTCACATACTGTTGGAGCCCTGCCTGGAGAATTTTGAGCATTACTTTGCAAGCATGTGAGATGAGTGCAATTGTGCAGTTGTTTGAGCATTCTTTGGCATTGCCTTTCTTTGGGATTGGAACAAAAACTGACCTTTTTCAGTCCTGTGGCCACTGCTGAGTTTTCCAAATTTGCTGGCATATTGAGTGTAGCACTTTCACAGCTTCATCTTTTAGGATTTGAAATAGCTCAACTGGAATTCCATCACCTCCACTAGCTTTGTTTGAAGTGATGCTTCTGAAGGCCCACTTGATTTCCCATTTCAGGATGTCTGGCTTTAGGTGAGTGGTCACACCATCGTGGTTATCTGGGTCATTAAGATCTTTTTTTGTGTAGTTCTTCTGTGTATTCTTGCCACCTCTTCTTAATATTTCTGCTTCTGTTAGGTCCATATAGTTTCTGTCCTTTATTGTGCCCATCTTTGCATGAAGTGTTCCCTTGGTATCTCTAATTTTCTTGAAGAGATCTCTAGTCTTTCCCATTCTATTGTTTTCCTCTCTTTCTTTGCATTGATCACTGAGGAAGTCTTTCTTATCTCTCTTTGCTATTATTTGGAACTCTGCATTCAAATGGGTAGATTTTCCCCTCTCTCCTTTGCCTTTGGCTTCTCTTGTTTTCTCAGCTATTTGTAAGGCCTTCTCAGACAACCATTTTGCCTTTTTGCATTTCTTTTTCTTGGGGATGGCCTTGATCACCAGCTCCTTACAGTATCCTGAACCTCTGTCCATACTTCTTCAGGCACTCTGTCTATAATATCTAATCTCTTGAATCTATTTGTCACTTCCACTGTATAATCATAAGGGATTTGATTTAGGTCATACTTGACTGATCTAGTGATTTTCTCTACTTTCTTCAATTTAAGTCTGAATTTTACAATAAGGAGTTCATGATCTGAGCCACAGTCAGCTCTCAGTCTTCTTTTGCTGACTGTATAGAGCTTCTCCATCTTCAGCTGCAAAAAATATAATCAATCTGGTTTTGGTATTGACCATCTGGTGATGTCCATGTGTGATATCTTCTTTTGTGTTGTTGGAAGATGATGTTTGCTATGACTAGTGCATTCTCTTGGCAAAACTCTGTTGGCCTTTGCCCTACTTCATTTTGTACTCCAAGGCCAAACTTGCCTGTTACTACGGTCCATGGGGTCGCTAAGAGTCGGACACAACTGAGCAACTTCACTTTCACTTTTCACTTTCATGCATTGGAGAAGGAAATGGCAACCCACTCCAGTGTTCTTATCCGGAGAATCCCAGGGACGGGGGAGCCTGGTGGGCTGCCGTCTATGGGGTCTCACAGAGTCAGACACGACTGAAGTGACTTAGCAGCAATAGCAGCCAAGTATCTCTTGACTTCCTACTTTTGCATTCCAGTCCCCTGTGATGAAAAGGACATCTTTTTTGGGTGTTAGTTCTAGAAGGTCTTGTAGGTCATCATAGAACTGTTTAACTTCCGCTTCTTCAGCATTAGTGGTTGGAGCATAGACTTGGATTACTGTGATATGGAATGATTTGCCTGGGAAACAAAGAGAGATCATTCTGTCATTTTTGAGATTGCACCCAAGTACTCCAGGTTGGACTCTTTTGTTGACTATGAGGTCTACGAGGTCCATTTTTTCTAAGGGATTCTTGCCCACAGTAGTAGATATAATGGTCATCTGTGTTAAATTCGCCCATTCCAGTCTGTTTTAGTTCACGGATTCCCAAAATGTCGATGTTCACTCTTGCCATCTCCTGTTTGACCACTTCCAGAAATTTACCTTGATTCATGGACCTAACATTTCAAATTGCCATGCAATATTGGTCTTTACAGCATCGAAAATTGCTTCCATCACCAGTCACATACACAGTTTTAGGGCTAAAATTACTCTCACCAGTAGGTGGCAACAATCTAGCTGATATAAAGACAAATACAGAAAGGCCACTAAAACAGTCTAACTTTTTCTTTCCTTCTTGTGATATTGAGTAAGGGGGGAAAGCCATTCATAAATCTATATTTCCACTATAATCATAGTGCCCAAGAATGCCTCATAAGTCGTGGATGGGTCTGGAGATCTAATTAGAGTTCTGTTTTCAGTGAAAACTGATGATCCACATATAAAATTTTACCTTATAAAATGAATGTACCTGAAAAATTTGCTTCTGACACACTTGTTTATGTCTTTAAATGTGATAATGTATTACTTTTTAAACTTACCTTAAACATTAATATCAACTCTATTCTCTTATCCAATATAGTTCTCCCCCAGCCTATATATCTTATCTGTAAGTCAACTGAAGTCTTATGATTCAGTTTGTCATTAAATTGTTCTTTTCTTCCCTTCCACTTTCACTACCGTCCAGGCTTCTGTTGACACTTTTGATATCTCCCAGATTGCAAATTTCCCCCTTCTCCCTTTAATTATAATTAGCAATTCCTTTAGTTTAAAGAAAAAGCAGCAGCAGCAGCAGCATAGGAACTTGTTCATTGATACAACTCTTTCCTTCCTGAAAATTTGGTGAGTAGAATACTATATGGATGGGCCAATAAAATCAGTTCATTTTGTCCTGAATATAAGGTTAGGTGGAGGACCTTGAAGCTGGGGACAGATGCATTGGAACAACCTGTATTACACCATATGGCGTGTTAGGGCTTTGTGGACCATTTGTTCCCTGTGTGTGTGTTTATTAGCCATTCAGTTGTGTCCAACTCTGTGGGACCCCATGGACTGTAACCCACCAGGTTTCTCTGTCCATGGGATTCTCCAGGCATGCATACTGGAGTGGATTGCCATGCCCTCCTCCAGAGGAGCTTCTCGACCCAGGGATCAAACTCAGGTCTCCTGCACTGCAGGCAGACTCTACCATCCGAGCCACAAGGTTGTTCCCTAGAGCTGCCCTATTAAAGTTCACCTTTGTTTGAAGAGAAAAGCTTACCTGGCCACAGCTAAGCAGTAGATGGCGTTCTCCCTTGGAGTCCTCCCACTATGCTCTGAGAAAGATGCAACGGAAGATCTGAGTAAAAAGTCAGCACTGGGAGTTGCATAGTAAAAAGATGGATGTGAATAGCCCATTCTTGAAATTGGAGGGAGAGGGACTTGGGGCATATATGTATTTTTTATGAGCTTTTCTTTTTTCCTAGTCGTGGCAGTAATTTTTTTCTGGCTTTGTTGTCTTTTTTGTAATTCAGAGAATGTGTTTGCATCTACCAGTGGAGGAAATTTGACTGTCTCTTCTCTTGTCTCCTGCTGTGCAATTGCCAAAGGATGGGCAAGTTTCCCGCTCACAGTTTGCTCCCCGAGGGGCGGCAGTTTGCTCTCAGTGCCTCCTTGTGAGTTCTTATCCATAGCCTTCTGCCAGCTCTTGGAGGTCATTTTGGGTTTGGTGAAACCGTCCACCATCACAACATCTCCAACTTTTGCCCCCAAGACCCTTGCCCTGCAAAGCTGACCTTTATTCAGGTGTGACTCTGAGCTCTGAGTACCCATTGTTTTATTTTAATATAAATCCTCATGGAGACTGAGATTTTCAGAAAAGAAACCGTGGACCACATTTTACTCAGTAAATACAACACGCAGTCTTTATGCTTGTGTTTGCACGCAATGGTCAGAGGAGTTTGTCCTGCTGCGTTTTTGCAATCCAGGCACAGCACACTGCAATTGACAAAGGCCTTCAGAATCAACAGTTGGCCAGCTTCCGCGGCTGCATGAATGGGGCATTTAGAGACATCTGTGTGCAGGGCTTCCTGGCACCATGCTCGGTAGGGGTGCACGCCGACTGTCTCATGAGGCCGCACACCCTGTTTCAGGGCCCATTCAGTGAGCTCAATGTACCCATAAAAGGCGGCGATGTACAGGGCGACCCTTTTCTGATACCTGAATGAATGAAACAAGCCAGAGCAAACAGACAAATGTAGTTTCACTAAATACCCCTGAAGCATTCTAGTTAAAATATTTATTTCTTCCTAACTTTTACCTAAAATGTTTTCAGAAAAGGCTTATAGTAATATACAGGCTTCCCAGATGGGGCTAGTGGTAAAGAACCCACCTGTCAATGCAGAAGACACAAGAGATACGGGTGCAGTCCCTGGGTGGGGAAGATCCCCTGGAGGATGAAATGGCAACCCACTCCAGTATTCTTGCTTGGAGAATCCCATGGGCAGAGGAGCCTGGAGGGCTACAATCCATGGAGTCACAAAGAGTAGGGACACAACTGAAGTGACTTAGCACACAATATGCAGGTTAAATCACACAGGCCCTGCTTATACATATTGTCCTACTGTGCATATGTAAATAATTCAAAGTGGTTTCTTTGGAGCAGTTTTCTTTTTTATGAAAATCAAATGTTCAAGAAAAATATTACGCTTTGTATTAACTGGGAAAGTACAGGAAGAGATTCAGTACATTTTGAGAAATTTGAACGTTTTGTACGTTTGTCTGCTTTGTCCTTATTTTCTGGCTTCTCAGAATGTCCACTGCTATTCTATCTAAACCACTAGATTGCCTCCCACCAGCCTGATCACCAGTGCCACAGTGATCTCCCATTTCCTTCTTATCCCGCTATGGGCTTATCCTCACATAGTGCTTGCTGCTACTGCTAAGTCGCTTCAGTCATGTCCGACTCTGTGTGACCCCATAGATGGCAGCCCACCAGGCTCCCCTGTCCCTGGGATTCTCCAGGCAAGAACACTGGAGTGGGTTGCCATTTCCTTCTCCAATGCATGAAAGTGAAAAGGGAAAGTGAAGTCGCTCAGCCGTGTCCGACTCTTCATGACCCCACGGACTGTAGCCTACCAGGCTCCTCCGTCCATGGGATTTTCCAGGCGAGAGTACTGGAGTGGGGTGCCATTGCCTTCTCCATAGTGCTTAGCAATCTTTTTTTTCCCTTAAGTTGGTGGTGGCCTATGCCCTATTCTAAACATTTGAATAGCTTCCTGCTGCAACTGAAATTCTAATGCTTCACTTTGGCCTACAAGGCCCCTGTCACCAGGACCCTGCCCATCTCTAACATCACTTCCTACCAACTCCCCTTCTCTTCCACTGTATTATACCCTTACTGGCCTTCCTGACATCTCTATCCTTCCAATACCCCATCAGGCACAAATCAAATGATTGGTGAAGAGTGTTCAGAGAAATAAGAATTAAGAGAGGCAAAGCTAGACAGGGCCCTGCCAGGTATTATCCAGATCCACTTGGACAAGGCTTATTAGACCCCATTGTAGAGATGGAAGCAAAGTAGCCTGGTATCATCCAAAATCTACTGCATAGAACTAACTCTTGTTTCTGATTACATGCTCACCACAGCATCTGTTCCTATCTATTGGCTTCCCATGGAATTCTCCTGAATGAGAAAGATGATCTTCCCAGAACATGAGTTTCTAGGGCCCTATGACAGTTAGAGTTTAACTAACTAGAGTTATACATGAATACATTGGTGTTTTGGTTCGTATATCAATTTATTTTGAAATTCATTCGTGTAACCCAGAAACTCTGAGTTTGATCAGTTTCCTGATTTGGGGAGAAAAGCCTCTCCTGGGTTGCCTAACTGGCCTTTGCTTTCATCCTTAATATCCATGTTGTTGGAACTAGAGCACTCTTGTTGCTGAAACTAGTTAATTCTGCCTCCTAAACGATCTTTTCACTATCTATCTGTTCTCCTAGACCCACCTCTGCTACATAAGCCTAACTGGGGCTGCCAGTGTCTTTTGACTGTCTGCCTCTATTCCTCATACTGCAGCCAGAGCCAACATTCTAAAATGCAGATTGCATCATGGTCTTTCTCTACCTTCCATGTCTTCCCACCATTCAAAAGATAAAGTCCAAATTCCTTCACATTCCTACAGGAGCCTTCATGAGCTGACCTCTTCTAACCTTTCCAGCCTCTGGCCACTAGCTTCCTCTTATTCTATAATCTACTATGTGGAACTTCTTTCAGTTTTTTAAATCTATTCTTGCCCTCTGGGTCTTTGTACATGTGGTTCCATCTGTTTTGAAAGTGTTAGTTAATGGATCGTGTCTGAGTCTTTGCTACCCTGTGGACTGTAGCCCTCAAGGCTCCTCTGTCCATGGGATTTCCCAGGCAAGAATACTGGAGTGGGTTGCCATTCCCTTCTCCAGGAGATTTTCCCAACCCAGGGATCAAACCCAGGTCTCCTGTATTGCAGGCAGATTCTTTACTATCTGAGCCACCAGCTTAGCCCTCATGGAAACGTTTTAATTCTTCTCCCAATCATTTACCTGAGTATCAGCCCTTCAAGTTCCTTTTTAAGGATGTTTTGTCTGCTCCTGTAAGTCTAGTTGTCCCTACTATACATTCCCATATCTTCTGGCACAATGCCCATGTCATCATACTTTTCAGGCTGAATGGTAACAGCAGTGACACCTAACATTTATATCCTCCTTACCATGTGCCAGGCTGACCTCTAAGTTCCTTATGATATTATCTCAGTTAATCTCTAAAGTAGTTCTATAAGATAAGTGCTATTATTATTTGCATTTTACAGAAGAAGAAACTGAGGATGACTACTTGTCAAGTGTACACAGTTAAACACTGAGGGAGTAGGGCTATGAATCTAAGTAGATGGGTACTGAAGTTTTTACCCTTGAACATTTTGCAATTCTGTCCTTCCAAGAATTGGTTACTTGTTTTGTGTTTCTTCTACTGGACTGTAAGCTTGCTAAAGGCAGGAACCATATCTTGTTTATTGCTCATAGTACATAGTAAATGCTCAATAGGTGTTTGTTGATTGGGTGGATAAATTGCAAAAGGAGTTTTTCAGTCTTATTATTTATATTCTCTGAGCTCTTACATTTTATTTAAAGGTTAAGTGGAAATGGTTAAGTACATGAGCACTGGAATAAGTTGTTGGGATCCAAAACTTAGTTGGGCCCTTTGCTAGCTGTGTGATATTGCGGAGATTTCCTAAATCAGTTTCCTTACCTGTAAAATAAGATAAAGAATAATATTTTTATGGGTAATCTCATAGAAATGTTCTAAATATAAAATAAGGTAATAAATATAACACAATGTCTGCTACAAAGTATTCAACAAATAGGCACTGTTGAAAGCGATGAAACGGTTCTTTGCATTCAGAGCACGAAAAGAGAGCATTATAATTATCCCCAAATAGAAATTAATTTAAATTATTTGAATATCTTAGAAAATTTCAAAAGCTGACTTTCCAGTCTTTCACCTCACAGCCTCCTGTGTGTGGGCATCTGTAAATTATGATTAAATCACCACAAGGGGGCACTGTTCAAAAATACCACTGCATTAAAAACCTAAAAGGTAGTTTATGCACTTGGCTAAACTACTGGCTGCAGAGATAAGTTAAAATGTCCACTTGCTTCTCTGAGCCTACCCTCCTCCACTGCCCCAGCAGCACAGGCAACACTTCATGTGTGGCAAAAGTTTAAAAGCGTGCATTAAATGTAATTTGATAAATTACATGATAGCTTAGGAAGAGACCACGGATATTTTCAGCCAATCAATTAGCAATCAGTGGTTTTTAGAACAATTGAATATAAGAGTGGCAAGTCACTTATTATTCTGTAGCCTTTAAAAAGTGCTGTTAAAAGTCTAATATCCAAACCAAACTGAAGTCTCCCATTTAGATTGTTTGTTAGTATAAGAAAAGCCTTCCTGAATTGCAATTCATCACCAAAAGCTCTCAGCCCTGGTGGCATCCTTGCTGTCTTATTCCAGAATATATTGCAATAAAAATGTCTAAGGAGAACTTTCATAGAACAACACCCCAGCTAAACAGGTCCTATGAGAGTTTAGGAAAATTGATTAGTTTAGCATTTGCTTCATCTCATACTTGAGGACTGGTCCTTCATTTGATAAATAGCGTTGGACTTGAAGTTTTTGTCCAAGGAGACAACCCATCAGAAACTCCTTCCATCCATCCCAGACATCCAAGCGAAGTGTTGTGCCTGTGGATAAAGAGAGGTGGGGATGGTTAGAGTCAGCAGAGTTTGGTGTTCTAAAAACATCTAATGATAGCTTTCTCCAAACTGGCCTGAACTAGGTGCCAAAGGAATAGTATCCTTTGAATAAGGAAACAGGGATGCCTAAAAATGAGAGAGAAAGAGAGATACTGTCTTTAGCTTAGGCCTACATTAACTTGGAAAAACTTTTTAATTTCTGTATACTTGCATTTTCTCATCTGCACAGTGAAAGCATACAATGCTGGACTTCTTTCTGCAGCTACTTAAAGTAGTCCTGTGGACACTGATTCCTTGCTGATCTATACATCACCATGTAAATGTAAGCTGTTATGTTGAAGGAGAAACTCAACAGTGGCAGGACATATGGACTTCTTGGGCCTTTAGCTTATGTTGTGGGCTATGGGTGGAGACAAACAATCCTTCCCTTGTAGCCTTCACAAAACAGGAGCCATTCTGCATTATGAACATCATTGCATTGCAGCTGGAGGATTTATCACTTGTTCCACAAAAGCCTGCCTGATCCTGGCTTTGTGACTACATTCTCTTTGTCCCTCAGGCTGGTGTTTCCCAGGAATCTTTCCTCAGGCTTCTGCTCTTACTTTACATGTTCCCTCAGGATAAAACCAGCCTTGGGAACTTTCTTGAAAGTCCAGAGGTTAAAACTCCATGCTTCCACTGCAGGGGGGATGGGTTTGATCCCTGGTTGGGAAACTAAGATCCCTTGGCTGGAGTCCAAACTCCAGCCAGGCCCCTGCTCCAGCTGCAGATTCCTCCTGCCGGGGACATCACCAGCCAAAGGATCATGCTAGAATCCTCCTGTTGTGAAAGACAACCTTTGCAGTGTGAACAGAAAGACAAAAAAAAACAAAAACGGGCTCCTCCCCATCTGACCCACTCAGGCCTTGCTCCCTCAGCCTGCCTCCCTCACTCTGTTCTGGCCATTCTGACCTTTCACCTGTTCTTCAGATACATCAAGTCCACTCCCATCCGAGGATCGAAAGACCTACAATTTCTTTTGCTTCAAAGGGCACAGGGCAGTGCCCTTGCTACTCAGCTTTGCCTTCAACACTGTATCCTCACAGAGGACCATCTCAGTCACCATGGCTAAAGCAATTTCTGCCACAACCCACCCTCCCCAAAACCGCTTATGCTGTGACCTTACTTTTACTTCTTCATAGTCCCTATCATCAGTACTTGAAATCATTTTACTTGTTTTGGACATTTTTTTTCATGGCCTACTAAAGAGGAAGATCCTTTAGGACTCGCCACACCACCTGCCACTTGCTGAGTGCTCACAGATGGTCCTCTGTGAGGATACAAGCGCCCACTCCAAGTTTGTTGGCTGACTGACAGGCCACCTCAGTGCCACTGATGGCATCATCGATCACCTCTGTGCCCTCACCCCTGAGTCCGCAAACTCCAGGCAGGCCTCCGCTCCAGTTGCAGATTGCTTCTGCCGGGGACATCACCAGCCAAGGGATCATGCTAGAACCTGCTGTTGTAAAAGACAACCTTTCCCCCCCAAACTGCTTTACCTCCTGTCCCGTGTCTCAGTTTGTGTTACCACCATCTTCCTTCCTTGCTGCCTGGACTGGAAACCTGGGAGTTGTTCTGCATCCCTTCCTTTCTCTCGTGCCCCCAACATTATACAATCATTTGTTTTTCTTTAGTCACTCAGTCGTGTCCAACTGTTTGTGACCCCATAGACTGTAGCCCACCATGCTCCTCTGTCCATGGGATTCTGAAGGCAAGAATACTGTAATGGGCTGCCATTTCCTTTTCCAGGGGTTCTCACCGACCCAGGGATTAAAGCTGTGTGTCCTGCCTGGCAGGCAGATTCTTTACCACTGAGCCACCTGGGAAGCTCATACAATCATTAAGACCTGACAGTTTGACTCTTGTTTTCTCACCTCCATCTCAACCAGCTCTGTCCTGTTTCGGCCTAGATAATCTCTCACCTAAATCTACCTTGAGAAGCTCCCCACAGCCTCCCCGTCTTTATTCAATTCTCTGCTCGGATGTCAATTCCTGCTCTAGCCAACCATCTACAATAACCTCTCCCACCTTACCATGCCACTCTCTATTCCCTTCTGCTTTCTTTTATAGTTCTTCATTCTATTTAAAATTGGATATTTTTCTGCTTACTGGATGATGCATGCCTTCCCCACTGAAAAGCAAGCTTCAAGACAGTAGGAACCTTGTTACTTAAAAAAAGAAAAAAAAAAAAAGACTTTTATTTATTTGGCTTTGGTCTTAGTTGCAGCATGCAAGATCTTTAGATGTGGCATGTAGAATCTAGTCTCATGACCAGGGATCGAACCTGTGCCCCCTGCATTGGGTCTTAGCCACTGGACCACCAGGGAAGTCCCTGGAAACTTGCTCACAACTCTGTGCTTGTTTTCCCAAAAGGTGCCTGGCTCATGGTGGATGATCAGTAAATACTTGTTGAATGAAGTTTTGACCCACTGCTCAAACATGTTCTGGCCATGTACTGCCCTCCTAACCCTTAGTAGCTCAGTAGACTGGCCTGTGTTTCTCTCTGTACCCCAGGCTGTTTCTGGATTTGTGGCTTCTTTTGCTATCCCTTCTTTTAAATTCTTCTGATTCTCCTACTTTCCTCTCAATAGTTCATGATGCAATCCTGGCATCACCTCCTCCAGGAAGCCCCTTTGACTGCACCATCCTCTTACTTCTCCAAATAGGATAAATGACTGTTCAGCTGGTTACCGTAGAATACTTGGAAACTCTTTGTCATTGAACATACATTTTTGCTTTGGAATTGCCAGTTGACAAACACTAAAAGAGAACTCTTTGAGCCCAAGCATTATGTTTCATCCAGTCTATGCGCTCTATTTTAATTATGCTCTTGGGTTGCAAGGAGACCCTCAAGAAAATGGGGCTTATTATATTGAGACAATGACAACATCTTGATTTCTAAGGAACCAAGACACCTTTCAAAATAGGCCATCTCTCCCATGGGTCCCAGGATCTCTCTCTCATGCCCTCTAGTTCTCTTTGTGTGCTCTCCTTTCTCCACTGACAGGCTGCCCTGCTTACTCCCTGAATTTCTGTCCTATCACAACTTTGGCATGCATGCCACATGGATTTGCTGTAACCCAACCTTACTTCTTGACGCTTTTCATTTTTCTCCCCTACTGATAACCAGTTTTGTCTCTCTACATTTCCCAGTTTGAATTCACAAGAATGATAGTTAATAATAATAATAGTAGTATATTGAATCTGAATAGCTAATATTCACTGAATCCTTATTATATGTTCTAAGTACATGAATAATTTCATTATTTAAAATTCACAACAACCCTAAGTGATGGGTTGTATTATTTTCTCCATTTGACAGCTGAGGAAATTGAGGCACTGTAAGATGAAGTAACCTCCAGATTTTACATAACCAGTAAGTAGTGGAACCAGGTGTTGGACTTGGACAATCTGGCCTGTGGGCCCTTGTTCCTGTTCGCTATGTTATGCTTGTCTCCAAGCAAGACTCTGATTGCCTCACTTAGGAGAGCTGAGGTCACTGGACAGAAGATGGATTGATTGCTGTGATGATGAGACAGTGTGACTAGGCTCATCTACGCATATCCTCAGGCTCAGACAGGTTCACCATAAATACTTGTAGGTGAGAAAGAAGCAAGGTAGAATATTCATAACAGCAGTAATCTTAGAGTCACAAAGGCTGAAGATAAGGAGATCCACCAGGGCTTCCCTGATGGTCCAGAGGTATAGAATTTGCAGGGGACATGGATTCAATCTCTGATCAGGGAACTAAGATCCCACGTGCCTCAGGGCATCTCCTGAGCCCTCGCTCTCTGCAACTAGAGAAAGCCCTCTCACAGACCCAGCACAGCCAAAAAAAAGGATCCTAAAAGACCAGCCCATGGAGAATTGTCTGAATTACTCAGTGAACTGGGAGTAGAATTTGGCTTGGAATTCATGTCTCTAGGATTCTTTTGAATGCTTAGAAAGCCTCCTTTTTTCACTTACCTTTCTTCTCTTTCTTTCCTTTTTGCTTCTCTGCTCTTGCCCTTCTTGCCTCCACTTCACAGGTAGACACCCACACAAGTATACGTTCTTCCTGCTGATCCCTCTCATGTGGTTTTGTTGTTGTTGTTTGTTTGTTTTTGATCCCTCCCTTTTACAGAATGTTACAGTCTGTAGTCTTGAAGTGGAGCTCTTCCCTTACTCTTGGCTCTAGGATTTCTTGACCTTGGCCTCATTGTCCTTTGTGGGTTGATTCCTAGTTGGCGTGTTTACTCGCAGAGCCTGATCTGAGTTAATACCCTCAAAGCTCCAAGCCTACCTTAACCCTCACAAGTCTGGCCTCAGCTAGGAGAACTCACTCTCTTGCTGGAGAATTATGGAATTATTCTGTAGAGATTGAGTAGCAGTTCTACAAATACACTCTAGAAATGCCTTAATAAACATTTTCCAAAACATGGATCATCCCCGACATAATAGATTTGTTTCTCTAAAGCTTCTTGCTGTATTTAAACTTTCTTCTAAAATATTTGAGGACTTTCCTGACAGTCCAGTGGTTAAGACTTCATTTTCCAATGCAGAGAGTACAGGTTTGATCCCTGGTCAGGGAGCTAAGATTCCACATATATTGTGGCCAAAACACCAAAACATAAAAATCAGCAGCAATATGGTAACAAATTCAATAAAGACTTTAAAAATGGTCCAGATCAAGAGAAATCTTAAAATAAAATATTGGATTTCTATGACTAGCACTAGAAACAAGAGACTTTGGACACTGTACCAAGTATACTGATATCATCTCCCGACTTAAGTGACTTACTATGCTTTTAATTTATGAAAATCACTCACGCATGAGAATTGAAAAGCTTTAGCTTAGCACTGTTTCCCAGGCTCCTTGGTCCTCCACAGTGAGGCCACATAGTCTCCATTTGAATGACTGGAACAGTCTGAATTTCAGTAGCAGAGGATGTGTTAAGATTGCAGGCCAGCAGCTCAGAAGTTTAGTGGAAAGTTGCTCTTCCTATTCATCCTGCTCATATGTTGTCCTGTTTTAGTAACTTGCCTTATCCCTCCAGGAATAAGAGACCAAGCCCCCATCTTATGCCTCAGAGCACAAGTCTCAGTATCCTACTCTGCCTTTGGGGTTTCAGAACTGAGATCCCATCTCTGTTCTCTGAGCTTGGAACTTGGAGAATTCTTATTCTGAATCCCAGTCTCTGGGGTTAGATTTCTCTTACATGTTGACAGAGGCTCCAGTGTCAGCAACCAGCTTGTCTCATTTCCTACCTTTTATGTCATTCATTCATTGATTCCTGGTGGCTCAGCAGTAAAGAATCTGCCTGCAATGCAGGGGACATGGGTTGGATCTCTGGGTGGGGAAGATCCCCTAGAGGAGAAAATGACAACCCACTCCAGTATTCTTGCCTGAGAAATTCCATGGACACAGGGGCCTGGCAGGGCCCATGAGTCCATGGGGTCTCAAAGAATCTGACAGGACTTGACAACTAAATACCAAACAACAAAGCAACAAAAAAAATTCCTGGTGCTGATTCACCTACCAGGCCCCTGCTGGATCTCCCTAAGGTTCACCTTCTGTCTTCTTCTTTCTTATCAATTGTTAATCCAGACTTACCTGCCTATTCCAAGATACTCACCAGCAGAGTATTTTACGTGAACAAATGTTACAGGTGTTTAAACTATTAATTTCAGTTTTTTTGTAGTAAAGCAGTTCTAATTCTCAAAGATCAAAGGTGACAATAGATGGTTTTTCTCTTAATGCTTAACCTTGGAATTTCCAGCAAATTTCTAGGCGAGTTAATAAGCATCATTTATTAGATAATCCTTCCATCCCAGTTGAGCTGTAATTCCTCCTTTGTCATGCATTAAATTCCTTCATAAGCTTAGGAATTCTGCTAGAAAATAGCAACTTATTTTTAAAGTGCTATGTTGCTCCAGAAAGTACAACTAAAAGTTATAACCAAAAGTAAAACTAATGAGACTTAAACTTAAAGGACTCTTCCTACATGAACTGTCTAATTCTTTACTCTTAAATTTTTTTTTAAGTGGATTCCCCAAATTGTATATATTTACAAAACCTGGATCCACCCACTCTCTACTTCCAAACCCATCTACCATGCCTCAGCTGTTCAGGAAAGCAAGGGCAAGCAACAGTGCCCATTCTAGGGAAGGTCTCCATCCTCTCCCTGTGTGGTCCCTATATCCCAAGTTCCTGGATTCCTCATGCATACTCTGGGGACAGTATTTGCCTGTCTGATTTGGGCTTTTTCTTTCTGAACGTGGAAATCCTGTCTCTGGCTTGGGTTTCCCTTAATGGAAATCAAAACAGAACACTGATCAGAACTTAAAGAGCACAAATAAAATAGGTATCAGTAAAGACACTGGGTTGACAGTAGAAGTTGTTGGAAAGAGCCCAACCCTGAATGTGAGATGACTATTCATTACCCATATGACCTTGAACAAGGTCACTTAACTTCTCTGAGCCTCAGTTTTCTCATATATAAAAGGAATTTAAAATGGCACAGTAGGTCTCTAAGTGGCCTAAAGTCTGGCTGCGGGGCCCTGGAGCCCACCTAGATTTCAAGGCCTGAGCTGACAGGACGCTTTTCTTGGAATAGTCTCTCAGATGTGATATGCTCAGTCTGGGCCATGAATACATGCCATGAGGTGTCCACAGTGAAAAGTACCAAGTGGCATCATTCTGTCCTGTATAGGCTGATTCAAGAAAAGGTGTATGTGTGGTGTGTGCATGTTTGTGTCTATTGGACCTATATAATATGTCCCTAAACCTGAAGTCATAAAATTATAAAATTATGAACATTAGGAAATGTTTCGCTTTGATCAATGTTTGATAAGTTAATTCTCAGACATTCTATCACCAAAAGAGCCCTTTATCCCTGTAATCTTCTTAATGCCTGCAACCTTTCTGTCTCCATCCGGTTTATTGAAATTGCTCTCTCTGAGCTCACCAATGACCTTTAAGCCAGATCAAAAGGTTTTTAATCATACACTATCTTTGGTCTTTTACCAGCATCCAGCAGTCTCTTCTTCATCATCTGTGACAATGCAGAATCCCTGTTCTGCCTCCGACTCTCACAGCTTTCTGTATCATTTTCTGACTCCTGTCTACTTAGGTCAACTTCAGCACCTCTTTCTTTGAGGATCATTTTAAAGTGTGTTATCCTTGACATACCCCGAGCAAGTAATTTAAGCATATCGAATCTTTTTGTTTTCTTTAAATCTATTAAAAACTAGGGGTTGGGGGAATTCCCCGGTGGTCCCATGGTTAGGATTCCATAATTCCATTGCAGGTGGCACAGGTTTGATCCTTCGTGGGGAAGTAAGATCCTGCCTCCACATGGTGCAACCAAAAGAAAACAAAAATAGAGGTTGAACCAGGCCATTTCTGAATTCTCTTCAATCTCTAAAGTGTCTCATCATGACCTGAGCAGCACAAGCCTGAAGAAAAGTCACCCTGGTTTTCCCACTTATCTTCTGTCATTTCATTAAATAACTAGGTCATAAGCTGCTTGAAGACAAATGCCACTTGTGTAGTATATCGTGTGCATGCTCGTCATGTCCGACTCTTTGCGACCCCATGGACTGTAGCCTTTCGGGCTCCTCGGTCCACAGGGTTCCTCAGGCAAGAATACTGGAGTGGGTTGCCATGCCCTCCTCCAGGGGATCTTCCCAACCCAGGGACTGAACCTGCATTTCCTGCATTGCAGGCAGATTCTTTACTGCTGAGCCACTGGGGGAAGCTTTGAGACTGTGAGAAAGTTCTTATTTCTTAGTCTACAGACCCAGACAACAAAGAGGTGTTTTCGTTTTGTGTGTGTGTGTGTGTGTGTGTGTGTGTGTGCTGGGTCTTCAGTGTGGGGTGCAGGCTTCTCTAGTTGTAGTGAGCAGGCTTACTTAGTTGCCCCAAAGCATGTGGGGCTCTTACTTCCTTGCACAGGAATGGAACCCGTGTCCCTGCATTTGAAGGTGGATTCTTTATCTTTGGACCACCAGGGAGACCCTCCCAAAGAAGGGGGGTGATTTACATAAATTTGATAATTTACATCCATACTGCACCTATAGAGGTTTTAGTTTAGAAACAATCCCTCCTCCTGTTGTGCATCTGGTATCAAACAACCCGAGTGCCGAGTAGTAGGTACTATCACACATCATGGGGGGTACCGAGTTCTGTCTGGTAGTCCCTGAGCAGGTTGCAGTCGTACATCTCCAGTCCCTCTGGGGTCCGAAGACAGAAGACACTCACGGGGAAGCCACATCTCAGAGCTATCAGTGTTCTCAGATCAGACACTTTTTTACCAAGAAGGGAAATGCCCTCCATGATGGCCATAGTCTCTTGGGTCACAGCGTTGAACACACAGAGAGTGGGCTTATCTTCCTCCTAAGGGAAGGAAAAGGAGAGAACTCAGGAATACATCTTATCTGGGGGTTGGGACGAGGGACAAACATCTTGGAGTGTTGCTCTCAGTGCCTCTAGCTCCTATAGCACGGGTACTAAGGTTGCAAGCAAGAGCCAGTGAGGTGCCTTGACTTCTGGTCTGAGTCTCACGCTTCTGTCTGAAGATATTTGTGAGCCCTGATGGAGTAGGATATAGCAACTCACTCCAGTATTCTTGCCTGGAGAATCCCATGGATAGAGAGGCCAGTCCATGGGGTCACAAAGAAGCGACTTAGCATGGCTTTGGGAAAAGTGAAGGAGACTTTGCAGGGCTTTGAGTCCCTTATTACTTCTTATCTATGGGCCCAGATCCCCAGGAGGAGTGGTGACATATATACCCATGCTCTGCTTCTGGAGGTGTTAATTTAGTAACAGTTCCTCTATCATGATATACTTTAATAAGCAAATACTGTGGATTCTAAACTCAGCCAGTTAAAAAATTCTTTCTAGGAGGTTGTCTCTGGGGAGTGAGACTGAGCTCAGGGTAGGAGTAGAATTTTGCTTATCATTTTATGCTCTTCCTCTTCTGTATGGTTTGACTCTTTTTTTAATAACTGCATGTATTTACTTTTACTGTTTTAAAAGGGGAAGTACTCAAGAAGATCCCCTGGAGAAGGAAATGGCAACCCACTCCAGTATTCTTGCCTGGAAAGTCCCATGGATGGAGGAGCCTGGCAGGCTACATACCATGGGGTCGAAAAGAGTCCAATATGACTAAGCAACTTCACTTTCACTTTTCACTAAATAAAAGTGACAAAAGTTTCCTTTGCTCTTTTTGTTTTGGAATCTAAGATGGAACTCAGATATTGGAGAGTTAAGAAGGAATGTTTAGGAGAATGTTAATCTGTTGAGACAGTTAAATCAATCAGACCAGAACTAAAAAATGTAGCAAAAGGGGCCAATGGGGAAAGGGCGGGAAGGAAAGGGTTCTAAAATTTTCCTTTTACAACCACCACAACAAAAAAGAAACTGGCTTTACTTTCTCTTTAGCAGATTCAGGAAGATCTTGTTTTTCTTTAGCGTGATACTGTCCCAGCAGGTGTCAGCTCATGGAGTTGCCACCCAGGGTCCCAGTAACGAGTTTCGCAGGGCCTTGAGCAAAACTGAGAAGCTGGCCTGGCCTCCAGGTTCCTCAAGTGACTGCTCCAGCCAGTCACTGCTCCCTTGCCCAACTTCTGCTCCCTTCCCCCTTCTTCCTATCAGAATTGTTTTGGGTTTCTGCAGGAACCCCTACCTGCTTCGGGTCTATAATACAAGAAATTCGTTGTGCACCTCCCAGATAATACATTGCCACAATGTAAGCAACATGCAGATATCTTTGAAAGAGCCTTTAAGGAGTAGTGTTATTGATATCACTTAGGCTGTGGTGCTCTTATCTGAGGTCCATTTCAGGGACTCAGATCACTGGGAGCAGTTCAGCTCTCTTTTGCTGAGCTAATCTGCAGGCAGAGCTGCTCACTGAATTTTAAGTGCTTAGAACCATTTTCCTCAACAGCTCCTCATAAACTTCCTCAGTAAACATTGAAAGGACATAGGAGTCACCCTTTGTCTTTCATCATGGTCCTGTTTTCCTATAGCTCAATTAAGGCTCCTAATCCATATGATATTTATAGCCAGGAAGAAATTCCTATGAAATCTGAATAAAAAGATAGCAAGGAAAAGAGAAAAATTATATTTTATGTAATAGTTATTTATTTCTTTTATGATTACTCTGATTTCCCTAAAGTTAGCCCTTGATCTGGGTTTTAATTTATATTTAGAACTAAATGCAGAATGTACAGACAAAACAGCAAAGCCCCAAATCACCCTTAATAACTAACTAACTGCTATTTGATGTTAGAAAAATAAGTTTAAAAGGTACTTTTCAGAATATGAATAAATATTTGCCTCCTTCATTCTAACCTGTGGTATTTTGGAAACTATTGCTTGAGTTTTGGTCATTGTTGTCACCCAGGGCCTAGAATAGTACCCAGTACAGAGTGGACTGTCCATAAATATGTATTGAATAAATAATTCATAACACATCTGGAACACAGTTCTCATTGCACTATTTTAACTCTGCATTTTCACCATTTTATAAGCTTTGTTCTTATGGGAAACCCATTTTAAGTTCACTAACCCATTTTAGTGAAGGATAGGGAAACCTGGTGTGCTGTAGTCCATAGGGTCACAAAGAACTGGACATGACTTCATTGGAAGGACTCCAGTACTTTGGCCACCTCATGCGAAGAGTTGACTCATTGGAAAAGACCCTGATGCTGGAAGGGATTGGGGGCAGGAAAACGGGACGACAAGAGGATGAGATGGCTGGATGGCATCACTGACTCAATGCACATGAGTTTGGGTGAACTCTGGGAGTTGGTGATGGACAGGAGACCTGGCGTCCTGTGATTCCTGGGGTTGCAAAGAGTTGGATACGACTGAGCCACTGAACTGAACTAACTAAACTAGCAACTGAACAACATTTTAAGTTCTACTGAGGCATACCAATTGGTGATGCTTCTTCATATTGATTTTACAGAGAAGGAGCAGGTAACCGTTGATTAACAGCAACTTGCTGACTTACCTTATCTATTTATAAAAAAGGCATTTATCTATATAATATCCCTCCCTGAATGTTCTGAATGTTGAAGCACTGGTAGTTATACCCAAGAAAGTCAAATGCTGTTAAATAAGCAATTCCATAAACAAACCATTATTGACAAATGTAAAATTAGGTTTTCCACTTTACAAGCAAACCAAGGCACCATGGTAAGAGATACATACAAAGTGTCTTACTTTTCAATAAAGAAAATACATAGATCTATTTCAGGCATGCATGCATGCTCGGTTGCTCAGTTGCTCTTTGCAACCCCATATACTGTAGCCCTCCATGCTCTTCTCTCTGTCCATGGGATTCTCCAGGCAAGAACACTGGAGTGGGTTGCCATGCCCTCCTCCAGGGGATCTTCCTGATTCAGGAATCAAACCTGTATTTCAGGCAAATTCTTTACTGCTGAGCCACAGGGGAAATTCTCTAAATATAATTCTGCCAGAGAAGAAGAAAATAAAGATCATTAAGAATCTGTGGAACTTGAGTTTTTAAGTAAACCCTTCGTGTTGGCCAGTCCTGTGACTTATAATCCTATTCTTCCTGGACTCTCTGGAAGAGTCTTGTACCTCTACATTTGATTCTTGTCATTAGTAGTTTAGAACTTTAGGGAAAGTTTAGAGTTCAGTGCAAAGGCAGCTTGTATCACTGTGATGGATGATCCTTAATTGGGAGAAGTTATGAAATATTTTTGTAAGTAAAATTATGAACATTGGTTGCTTTGGGGAGGGAAACTGGGGGCCAAAGGAAGGAGAGAGACTTTTTATTGTATATCCTTCTGTAACATTTGAATTGAGCACCATGTAATGTACTACCTGGTCAAAAATAAATAAAAATTTTAAATAATGAAAATAAAGTCAGTGCTTAGCTAAGTAAAAGTTTATACTATATATATATATATATATATATATATATATATATACTTAGTTTAAACTGTGGCTGCTGCTGCTAAGTCGCTTCAGTCGTGTCCGACTCTGTGCGACCCCATAGACGGCAGCCCACCAGGCTCCCCCATCCTTGGGATTCTCCAGGCAAGAACACTGGAGTGGGTTGCCATTTCCTTCTCCAATGCATGAAAGTGAAAAGTGAGAGTGAAGTCGCTCAGTCGTGTCTGACTCTTAGCGACCCCATGGACTGCAGCCCACCAGGCTCCTCCATCCATGGGACTGCCTTCTCTGTTGTTTATTCTATATAGTAACAAAAACACATTATGTATATACATATTTAAAGACATGAAAGACATTTAAGAAATAACATGGAATTTAATCTGCTTAAAAATGTATTATACTACAACTTTCTGAATATTAGAGGGAGAAAAGCAGAAGAAATTGTCTTTATTTCCTTTTCTGATGATTAGGTATCTTTAAAGAACATAAAAACAATACCTCTAAAATAAGAAACAAGAAAAGGATGCCCACTCTTGCCACTCTTATGCAACGTATTGGAAGCTCTAGTCAGAGCAATTAAGCGAAAAGAGAGAGAGAGAGAGAGAGATGAAAGGCATTCAACTTGGAAAGAAAGATGTAAAGCTGTCATAATTTATGGATGACTTGATTCTACATAGAGAAAAGCCTAAAGACTCTACAAAAAAAGCTATTAGAAATAATAAACAAAGTTGCAGAGTACAAAATCAACTTTCAAAAATCTGTTGCAATTCTAGGGACTTCCTTGATGGTCCAGTGGTTGAGAATCCACTTTGCAATTCAGGGGATGCAAGTTCGATCCCTGGTTGGGGAAGTAAGATCCCACATGCCTTGGGGCAACTAAGCTCACGTGCCACAATAAGAGAACCCAAACGCCACAGTGAAGATCCCCTGTGCCATAGCTAAGACCCAGTGCAGCCAATTAAGTCAGTTCAATTCAGTTCAGTCGCTTAGTCGTGTCTGACTCTTTGTGACCACATAGACTGCATCATGCCAGGCCTCCCTATTCATCACCAATTCCCAGAGTTTACTCAAACTCATGTCCATTGAGTCGGTAATGCAATCCAACCATCCCATCCTCTGTCATCCCCTTCCCCTTCTGCCCTCAATCTTTCCCAGCATCAGAGTCTTTTCAAATGAGTCAGCTCTTCGCATCAGGTGGCCAAAGTATTGGAGTTTCAGCTTCACCATCAGTCCTTCCAATAAACACCCAGGACTGATCTCCTTTAGAATGGGCTGGCTGGATCTCCTTGCAGTCCAAGGACTCTCAAAAGTCTTCTTCAACACCACAGTTCAAAAGCATCAATTCTTCGGCACTCAGCTTTCTTCATAGTCCAACTCTCACATCCATACATGACCACAGGAAAAACCATAGCCCTGACTAGACGGACCTTTGCTGGCAAAGTAATGTGTCTGTATAATGCCAAATAAGTAAGTAAATATTAAAATGCTACTCTCTCAATTCATCCCACCCTCTCCTTACCCTTCAAGAGGGAGGGAATATATATATATATATACTTATGGCTGATTTATGTTGTTGTATGGAAAAAACCAACAGAGCAATTACCATCCAAAGGAGAGAAAAAAAGAACAAAGAAAAGACAAACAATCTGTTGCATTTCTAAATGCTAACAATGAATTAGCAGAAAGAGAAATTAAGAAAGCAATCCCATTTATAATCACAATGTAAAAGATAAAATACCTAGGAACAAACTTAACCAAGGAGGTGAAAGACTTGTACACTGAAAACCCTAAAACTATTGAATGAAACTGAAGACAACACAAAGAAATAGAAAGATATTCCATTAATTCTAAGAATCAATATGATTGGACACCTGAAACTAACACAACATTGTAAATCAACTGTATGCCAATAAGATTTTTTTAAAAGTTGACTGGCTGTGACAATATATGACCTACAAATCCAAAATACTTACTATCTACCCTTCTGCAAAGAAAAAAAAAACTTTGCCAATTCTTGTGTTAGATAATTATATCTCAGCAATGTTGAAAATCCTGGCTTGAGTATTACCATAGTTTTACAAGAGAATGTTGTTCTTGCTTCATAATACACACTTAAGTATTTAAAAACAAAGAGTCAACATTATTAAAATGTTCATAATAACTAAAACAGTCTACAGAGTCAATGCAATCTCCATCGAGGTCCCAAGGACATTTCTCACAGAACTAGAACCAAAAAAAAAAAAAAATCCTAAAATTTATACAGAACCACAGAAGATACTGAATAGCCAAAGCAGTTTTGAAACAAAAGCACAAAAAAGTTGAAGATATCACACATTCTGGTTTCAAACTATATTAAAAAGCTATATTAATAAAAACAGCATGGTATTGGCAAAAATAGATTCATGGAATAGAATTAAGAGCTCCAAAATAAACCCACACATATATGGACAATTAATTTACATGAAAGGAGCAAAGAATATAAAGTGGAGAAAGGATGGTCTCTTCAATAAATGTTGAGAAAACTCGAAAACCACATGCAAAAAAAAGAAATAAAGAAAAAAGAAACTAGATCAATATCTCCTACCATGCACAAAAGTCAACTCAAAATAGATTAAAGACTTAAATGTAGGACCTGAAACCATAAAATGTGATAGAAAAGAACACAGGTAGTATGCTCTTTGACGTTAGTCTTGGCAATATCTTTCCAGGTATGTCTCCTCAGGCAAGGGAAACAAAAGGAAAACAGTACTACATCAAACTATAGAACTAAAAAGCTTCTGCACAGCAAAACAGTAATTCAAAAAGATATATGTACCCCCACCCGTGTTCATTGCAGTATCATTTACCATAGCCAAGATGTGGAAACAACCCTAAATGCCCATCAACAAAAGAATAGATAAAGAAGATGTGGTGTGTGTGTGTGTGTATATATATATATATATATATACATACATACATATATATATTTGTGTGGGGGGTGTACATGGAACTACTTGGCCATAAAATGATTAAATCTTGCCATTTACGACAACATGATGGACCCAGGGGATTTTATGTTAAGTAAAATCAGACAGATAGAGAAAGACAAATATCATATGATTTCACTCCATGTGGAATATATTTTTATATAGCAACACCAAAAAAATGAACAAATCAAACCAAAGACATAGATAGAGTGAACAGAGTAGTGGTTAGCAGACAGGAAGAAGTGGAGGTAAAGGGGTATGACAGGGCTAAAGGGGATCAGTGGTACAGAGATAAATGGAAACTAAATTTCCAGTGACAAGCAAACAAGAGTTTACGGAAGTTCAGTTCAGTTCAGTTCAGTAGCTCAGTCGTGTCCGACTCTTTGCGACCCCATGAATCACAGCACGCCAGGCCTCCCTGTCCATCACCAACTCCTGGAGTTCACTCAGATTCACGTCCATTGAGTCCGTGATGCCATCCAGCCATCTCATCCTCGGTCGTCCCCTTCTCCTCCTGCCCCCAATCCCTCCCAGCATCAGAGTCTTTTCCAATGAGTCAACTCTTCACATGAGGTGGCCAAAGTACTGGAGCTTCAGCTTTAGCATCATTCCTTCCAAAGAAATCCCAGGGTTGATCTCCTTCAGAATGGACTGGTTGGATCTCCTTGCAGTCCAAGGGACTCTCAAGAGTCTTCTCCAACACCACAGTTCAAAAGCATCAATTCTTCGGCGCTCAGCCTTCTTCACAGTCCAACTCTCACATCCATACATGACCACAGGAAAAACCATAGCCTTGACTAGACGGACCTTAGTCGGCAAAGTAATGTCTCTGCTTTTGAATATACTATCTAGGTTGGTCATAACTTTTCTTCCAAGGAGTAAGCGTCTTTTAATTTCATGGCTGCAGTCACCATCTGCAGTGATTTTGGAGCCCAAAAAAACAAAGTCTGACACTGTTTCTACTGTTTCCCCATCTATTTCCCATGAAGTGATGGGGCCAGATGCCATGATCTTCGTTTTCTGAATGTTGAGCTTTAAGCCAACTTTTTCACTCTCCTCTTTCACTTTCAACAAGAGGCTTTTTAGCTCCTCTTCACTTTCTGCCATAAGGGTGGTGTCATCTGCATATCTGAGGTTATTGATATTTCTCCCGGCAATCTTGATTCCAGCTTGTGTTTCTTCCAGTCCAGCGTTTCTCATGATGTACTCTGCATAGAAGTTAAATAAGCAGGGTGACAATATACAGCCTTGACGTACTCCTTTTCCTATTTGGAACCAGTCTGTTGTTCCATGTCCAGTTCTAACTGTTGCTTCCTGACCTGCATACAGATTTCTCAAGAGGCAGGTTAGATGGTCTGGTATTCCCATCTCTTTCAGAATTTTCCACAGTTTCTTGTAATCCACACAGTTAAAGGCTTTGGCATAGCAAACAAATGTTGTGGCAATGAAAAATAAACTTTAAAAATACATGAACAAATGCTTATAAGATATTAAAAACACATATATGGCCTTTTTATTTACTTAAATGGGGATCAAATAATGTTTATTTTTCTGTGACTTATCTTTACTACATAATAGTAGATATTTTAGAATATTCCTTTTAAAAATAGACTTCGCACTTAGTATATCAGTAAAATACATGAAAACAAAGAGTTAGCTTTAGCTACCATTAACATTTTCTAAATGCTAAATATGAGAAAATTAGTGCCTCATTTAGCCAAGAATATGTACTTTACTATGTTCCTTGAGGTTGGTGTTTTTATATGGAGTAGAGAACTAGTACTGAATAGTATTTCTGTCTTAGAGAGCAACTCTTATATTGCTTGTCTCTGAGAAATTGTTAAAAGTTAAGGATCCTTCACCCCAAAAGTCTCCAGGTACATAGTTTTGCATGTCTTGCTATTTTAGGATTTTGTTCTTAAAGCCCAGCCATGGACCCCAAATTAAGCACCACTGATTGCAGACAGTATAAATGGAAAATACTGTCTCCATTTGTACATACAGCTAATTCACGAATGGCTGTGCTGATGGATTTGAGTGTAGAAACTGCCCCTTCATTTTTATTGTTACGGAGAATTTCTTCCCTTTCCTCATTCCTATAATCCGTTGTAAGCCCAAAGAAGTGACTTAACCTTTTTTCTCTCACGTCAGTATTCTAGATGCTCCTTGGTCTTGCTTCCATATCGGTTTACAGGTTGCTCTGTGATGACTATTTTGGGGCAGGAAACTTATGGGAAAGAGGAGAGAAGGGAAAGAAGGAGTTACTGAGGGAACTCTATCCAGTCTCCATGCCTTGTTTGCCTTAGTGTATGTATTTTTGCCCAAGACTAGTTTTACAAGTGGAAGAGAGGGGAAGGCAAGAAGAGAAAATCTCTTCCTAAGTTACGAAATCACTTTGGTTGAATTATCCATAAGTTTATCCAAAATGAAGTAGGCATCTTGGACAAATGTTACTCTATTCATCCATCATACCTTAACAAAGCATTTGAGAGTTGAACAAAATGATATTCCAACATCAGCAAGACTCCAGCTGTCCTTTAGAGCTGCTCCAGCATACGTCAGCTCCAGATACCTCCTGCCTTGTTCATCTTCAGAGAGAGGAATGTGGAAATAATCCTTTAAAATAAATAGCATATTATGAAAACAGCACATCTCTACATTACTAGACCAGCCATGTAATCTCTTTTCTTTTACATTTTCCACTGAGTATTATAAAATTGTTTGAGAGAGAAGGAAGAAGTCTTAGACAGGGGTTCTTAACCTGGAGTCTTTAGATATTCCCAAAAGTTTATGGATAGAATTTAGATGGGAAAGAAGTGTATTTGGTTTTTATTAACTCCAAATAAAATTGGAATTTTCCTTATGAATATAGGTCACAAACTAAAGTAGCTGTAATTGCCTGTTCCTGTGACTTTGTCACCAATAGAAATCATAGATAGCTTCATATCCCATTATAATTGCTGCAGATATCTCAAAATATTTATACTGATCTCCTTTGAAACTGTAATAGTTATGAGACACACTGCAAACACTTGCTGTGTTAATAAGGAAACCCACATGTCACTAATTTGTTTTCTAATTTTTGAAAATTGTATTTCAGTATAACTGGTTTCCTTTTTGTGGATATGCATTTTATTTTATGCATTTAAAAAGGAGTCCATAGGCTTCACCAGACTGCCTAAGGGATCCATGACACATAAAGATTAAAAGCCTCTATGTTAGAAGATCTAGATTTTAGAGATAATAGTAATTAAAAATATCATATAACTATGATTCAATAAATGCTCCTCAGCAAGTGGGAATAGATCATCTCCAGTTAAATACCATTTGATGTTCAGTTCCTAAATATTTGTCTTAATTTCCCACTTTAGAGTGAGCATTTATAAGAAACTTTTAAGAAAAGTACTGCACCCAAATTATTTCTTATTTTGACTCCATGATCCTAGGTTAAATGGTCACCCTCTCTGAACTGCAGTTATTCCTGGATGAAAAATGAGACTGTAGCCCCAGAGTCCCCTCCACATCCCAAGTCCTTTGGTGCTTTATAGTTGTTTGTTCAATACACAACCCATTGTCTGATAACTGGCATGTTCTACTTTCCCAGCCTAAAGTTAGTGTTTTGTTTTTCTCCTTTTATGAAGAATTGCAGTAATACTATCTGGCCAATGCACAAACATATGAATCTTATAAAGAGAAGTTAAATCCCTGCCCCCCCCCGAGAATTTTCCTGTCTAGCATATTTACAGTTAACATTATCTAACAAATGATTATGTAAGCAAACAATGATATTTTCAAATAGTTTTACTTCCCTGTTTGCTGAATTATGTACCCAATAATATCTTTACCCCACATACAGTTTAAACTTCACTGCGTAGTTAAAATTAATACACATCTTAGTGGCTCAGGGACAAAATACGTACCTTTATCATCACCTTGACAGCCTCCACAGTTTCATCTGTTGAAACATCAAACGGTTCAAAAGATCCCTCAAAGGCTATGAAAATTCTCATTTTCTCAAAAGAAGAAGATTTTCCCCAAAATTCTATTGTATAGCTGGGAGAATCCCAATTCACAATTAAAAATGATGGCCAGGGCCACTGTTACTGTCCAGCCTCAAAGGCGAGTTGAGAGAACGTGGAGAGAGCAGTCATGTAGTGCCACAGTCTCAGGTGACACTGGCAGCAGCTCTAGTAGAGGAAATGTATCTCTGCAGATGGCATTAGTCAACAGCCACCTGTTCCTCTATTACGGAAACCAGCATGCTTGACAATGGTTGGGCAAGTGTGAACAGGTGTCAAGCATGTAACAAAAATGCCACATGTGAATTATAATTTGTGATGTGACCACCATCCACTGACCCTTGAATCCATAGTCGCCCAAGTACAACTGATCAAATGACCCTTTGAAAGAGATATTTGATTGGGATGCCTTGGCACAGAATAAAGCAAAACAAAGTTGATTTTCTTGAATGTGACCATCCTGGAAGTTCTCTGTAAATAACTCTGAGCTGAAGCATTCTGGTTTCCATAACAACTTTGTGTACTTGCTCCCCAGTGGTATTTCTAATCCTGCCACGGGGTACAGAACAATACCCACTGCACCAGGGAGATGAATGTGTAGACAAATGACTCTGTGGTTTTCCCTTCTCTGCAAAATGGGATCTGCCCAATAACAACACAATACAGTTGGTATTTTTTTTAGTCCTTGCCCTTATGTTATTTAGAACAATTTACCATTGTTATCTCCTTCAACTTCCCTTAGTGTTGGTGGAAAATATTTCAAACCCCTCTCAAAAAAATGAGCAAACATATTAAGCACTATTACTCAAGTTTATAGAGTAAGCATTTTACTGGAGCTTAATTCTGACTCTCCATTGAAATCCACAGTATTATACACCTTGTTTAATGTTATTATGTCTGATCATTTTTTCATATACATAAATCCTGTTTTCTTCCTGAAATTCCTCCCAATCTAGGACAGAATCCCTATCTTACATGTCTTTTTATTTTTAACAGCACTTACCATAATGTCAGTCACATGATAGGTACTCAGTAAATTTAACTCTTAATTAATTCTATTCTGATTCCCAGTCTGAGGTCTAATTATAAGAAACTTGAGAAAACGGAAAACATAAAAAAGGTAAAGGATTTCATCCCCAAACTGATTATTTTTCCTCATATTTTTCAAGTGTTGCAATGTGATGATATCTTCTTATGCTTTCAACATTTTGATTGAAAGAATATTAAGACAGGGCATAGTTTGAACACTGTTTTGGTGTCTTGCTTACCCTCTCTCACCTCTCCAGCTGTAGTTACTGTTGACTGCTAAAGGCTTATAGCTACACCATATTTTCCAAAGAATTGCCCTCAGTTGATGGGAGCTGTCTTGGCAGGAAAGCTAAGCACTCCCTTCAATAATTGACCTCAGAAGTCATTTTGTAGCCCACTGTCTTATGTCAAGGGGTGAAAATTCTGCAAAGGATCTCTGCAGAACAGGCCATAGCTGGACTTTAACTGAGATTACATTCTTCCTTAGCTTTCTTTTTTCCCAATCCTGCTTAATTCTCTTCCTTACTAAGGTTTTCTTTTCTTTTTATTGATTTATTTATCTTTGGCTGCTCTGAATCTTTGTTGCTTTGCATGGAGTTTTCTCTAATTGTACTTCCTTGGTGGTCTAGACAGTAAAGAATCTGCCTACAATGCAGGAGACCCAGGTTCAATCCCTGAGTTGGGAGGATCCCCCAGAGAAGGAAATGGCAACCCACTTCAGTATTCTTGCCTGGAAAATGGACAGAGGAGCCTGGAGGGCTTAATCCATGGGATCACAAAGTGTCAGAGACGACTAAGTGACTAACACTTTCACTTTTCTCTAGTTGCTGCGAGTGGAGGCTACTCTTAGTTGTGGTGCCCATTGTATTGCACAGGCTTCTCATTGTGGTGGCTTCTCTGGTTGTGAAGCTCAAGTTCTAGGCTCACAGGCTTCAGTATTTGGAGCACATAGGCTCAGTAGTTGTGGCTCAGCAGCTTCATTGCTTCACGGCATGAGGAATCTTCTTGGATCAGGGATTGAATTCATGTGGCCTGCATTGGCAGGCCGATTATTATACACTGCACCACCAGAGACGTCCCAGGTTTTTTTGAAGAGTGCTCCCTCGGTAACTGGCACACATCCCAACCCCTGTCTCAGGCTCTGCTTCCAGAGACCAGCCTAAGGCAGAGAATATTAAAGGTCATGTGTGCATGCTAAGTCACTTCAGTCGTGTCCAACTCTTTGCCACCCTGTGGACTGTAGCCTGCCAGGCTTCTCTGTCCACGGGATTCCCAAGCAAGAACACTGGAGTGGGTTGCCATGCCTTTTCCCAGGGGATCTTCCCACCCCAGGAATTGAACCCGCTTCTCCAGCACCTCCTGCATTGCAGGTGGATTCTTTACAGCTGAGCCACCAGGGAAACGGAAAGAAGCTCACATGCGTTAAGAAATCACAACCAAGTACTTTATAATTTCTGAGCTGCTTGCTTTCTTACCCATGTATAGTTTTGTCCAGTTGTGTGGACTTGCCTTTGGAGTAAATGCTCAGCTCTGGTAGGCATGACTGGCCCCTGGTCTAGTTGGTTGCCTGGCCCTGACTTGTGTGGAGCTGCCGGCTACTGGTTGGTGGGCTGGGTCCTGAGGCGCTGGCTGAAGAGCCCCAGGAGGCCCCAGGGCCAGTGCTGACCCACTGGTGGGTGAAAACTGGTTTTGAAGTAAGTGGATGTGGGGCAGATCTAGTGTTAGCCTGCTGGTGGGTGGGCTCTTTTCCTGACATGGCTGGCTGCGTCTTCTGGGGTGTTCTAAAGCGGGTGCTGACCTACAGATGATTGGGCTAGATCCCAGGGCAGCTGGTTGAGGGGTCCAGAGTGTCTTGGAACTGGTGCTGTCCTGCTGGTGGGCAGAGCTGATTCCCAGGGGTTTCGGGGGCTCATGCCCACTGGTGTGTGAGGCTGGTCCTTTGGTGACGGAACAGAGTCCTGCGGTTGCTGGCTGTAGGGAACCTGGGCTTAGTGCCGGTACACTTGTGTGTGAGTTTGAGTCCTGAGCTCTCTGATGGACCAGACTGTGTCCTAGGGAGACTGTGGACTCAAGGGTTCCTTTAGGCAGCCTCCCTGCTGGTGGGTGGAGCTGTGTTCCTGCTCAGCCAGTTGCCTGGCCTGAGGCATCCTAGTATGTACTGGTGTTTACTGTACCGGTGGCTGGGGCTGGGTCCCAGTTTGGGTAAGCTAGAGGAAGGATTCCAAAAATGGCACTTGCCAGCACCAGAGCCCTCTTGGTAGAATGGAACTCCCAAAGTGGCTATCACCAGGGTGGCTTCAGCTGCTCCTGACTCTGGGAGACTCTCCAAGATCAGCAAGTGGGTCTGACCCAGGCTCCTTTCAGATTACCGCTTCTGCTCTGGGTCCTTGAGTGTTGATTTTGTTCTACCTGCTTTAAGAATGGAGTCTCTGTTTCCTACAGTCCTCTGGCTCTCCTGAAAATAAGCCCTCTGGCCTTCAAAGCCAAGTGTTCTGGGGGCTCATCTTCTCAGTGTGGGAACCCTGGGTTGAAGCCTGATGTGGGACTGGAAACCCTTGCTCCCCAGGGAGAATCTCTGCAATTTTCATATCTCTCATTTGTCAGTCACCTGCCCAGGGGTTTTGAGTCTTGACTATAGTGCATCTCTACCCATCTCCTTGTGGTTCCTTCTTTATATCTTTGGCTGTAGATGATCTTTTCTGCTAGATTTCAGTCTTTCTCATCTAGAGTTGCTCTGTAAGTTGTTCTAATTTTGGTGTGCTCCTGACAGGAAGTGAATTCAGGGTCTTCCTACTCTACCATCTTGGCCATTTAGCCAAAATGTTCTGACAAGAGAAATACAATTGAAAAGAGCAAGTAAAATTACCCCATCATAGAAGACATAATTATAAACCAATAAATCATGGCAATCAAAAATTTTAAAAATATTTATTTATTTATTTGGCTTTGTCGGATCTTAATTGCAGCAAACAGTATCGATCTTTCGTTGAGGGACACAGACTCTCTAGTTGTGGTGCGTGGGCTTAGTTGCTCCATAGCCTGTAGGATCTGAGTTCCCTGACCAGGGATTGAACCAGCGTCCCTTGCATTGAAAGGTGGATTCTTAACCACCTTCCCTGGACCACCCAGGAAGTACTGAACTTTTAAGACTACTACAAATAATAAAGTAATTCAACTAAGTGGCTGTATTTATATTAGTACACAGAAATTAATAGTTTTCTAGGAACAAATGACTGATATAGAATATAATGGAAGAAAATACTCCATTTATAAGAAGAAAAAAAGATGATATGTTAGGAGTAAATAGCAGGAAACAGTAAGAAATGTATAAAATTTAAAACGTAACCAATAAACATAAAAGACTTGAAGAAGTGGACTGGCATACCGTGACTTCAGAAGAGAGGTTCAAAACCATTAATTCATCAATTTTTCTAAGGTGAAAAGTCAAGTCAAGTTGTTAGTTGCTCAGATATGTCCAACCTTTTTACCATGGACTGTAGTTCAACCTATGGACCGTAGCCCACCCGGGTTTTCCGTCCAGGGGACTTCCCAGGCAAGAATACTGGAATGGGTTGCCATTTCCTTATTTAGGGGATCTTCCCAACCCAGGGATTGAACCCAGGTCTCCTGCATTGTAGGCAGATACTTTACCATCTGAGCCACCAGGGAAGCGTTCTAAAGTGAATATAAAAGTAACTTCCTGAGCTAGTATATAAATTTAAAACATAAATTTAAAAAATCCTAACAAGGTCTTTCCCCAGCTTTATTGAATGTAAAGGTGTAACGGTATACGTATATACCATTTTGAGGTGATTTTGAGATGATTACCACAATAAAGTTAGTTAACACATCCATCATCTCACACACTATTTCTTTTAATAGTGAGAACATTTAAGATCTACTTTTAGCAACTTTCAAATATATAATACGGGACTTCCCTAGTGGTCTAGTGGTTGAAAATCTGCCTGCCAATGTAGGGGACATGGGTTCAATCCCTGGTCTGGGAAGATTCCATGTCCAGTGGGACATCTAAGCTTATGTGCCACACGTACTTGAGCCTGTGCATTCTAGAGCCCGAGCCCTGCTACAAGAGAAGTCACCGCAATGAGAAGCCTGAGCATCACAACTAGAGAGTAGGCCCCTCCCACCTCAACACCGCGACTAGAGAAGGCCCTCACACAGCAGTAAGGATCCAGCACAGCCCCCCAAAATATATATAGTAATATGTATGTATATATATATATATATTTAATGTCACATGGTAAAATAGTATTGTAAAGGAATGCTGAGTAATCAATGGTCGTCTACAGTAAAATTTACCTTAGTAGTATATGCTTTGGTTGAAAATTCTCAATGCTGATGTGTTGAGAAAAATGATAGCATCTGTTTTTAATATACAATTATGCTTTTATTGTTGTAACTTTTTAAATTTGTTACTGAATTCCATTATTTTCATTATGCATTAACATGCATTAATAACGCATTATGCATTAATACTTTTCATTTATGCATTAAGAAAGCATAAATGTGCATTTGAATTACCTGATAATCCTCTTAATATGTGGATTCTCATTGAATCGTTCTCAAATGGGCCTGAGATTTTCAATTCTAACAGACTCACAGACCAAACTTTAAATAGCAAGGAACTGGAAGCTATATGGAGAATTTTTAAAAAGTAATTATAAAGAAAAACATATTTTGATTCAGCTGCCTTCCAATTAAATACAAAGAAAATCAAAAGAAAACTATTATTTAAAATTTCACTTACAAAACAGATTTCAATCTTGGATTCCTTAGTTTTTTTGTTTTAATGTTCAAGATGGATAGTTAACATTTTATTGCACATTGGTTATGTCCTAATTTAGTTTTCTTGAATATGGTAAAAGACATCTGTTGTTGTATGACTGATACCAATAAGCATTTTTCATTTGTAGTTTAATAAAAGTAAAATGAGCTACCTTCAGTTTAAAATTCTTGAGTTTTTAAAATCATATTTATTAAAAAATAAATATAAAAGATGCAAGCTTGTTTTGACCACAAAGCTTGTTTCACATTTCTTAAGCCCTGAAAAGTTTAAAAGCCAGTAGTCTTTGCTACAACTATGAATAGATGTGATGATTTACTGTATTGCTACCACTTTTGAGTAGCTCTTGATAACTGAAAAAGGCTTTCATAGAAAGCATTTGTCTGTAGTGACAGGTTGCACTTATTGTTTCAAATAGGCCAGCTTTTAAAAAATAAAAACAAGTTTGAAAAAAGGAAGTAGAATTCTTAATTCTCAATATTCTTCCTGTCCTTATATTATTCCTGATTTTTTTAAGATACTGCTTTAGTTTTTTTAAGAAAGTAATTTATTATTATATTTTTTTATTTTAACTAGAAAAACAATCGTGTGCATCTGGGCAATCCTAAAACCCTTAGATATATTTAACTAAATATAATACATCTTCATAAGCACAGAACTTGCAAGGAAGTAAGGAATATCCTCTTGGGTCAGACAAAGAGGAAACTAAAAATCAGATCTTACTGTTTCCCAAATTTGCTACTTAGCAAAGAAAAACAAGAAAATAATCAAAGACGAAAGAAAATGGACTTAACTCTAAAAGAAATGGATGATTTAGAAGTTTGATCTGGTGATCAGCAGTATCAGTATCACCTGGGCACTTGCTGAACGTATAGACTCTCAGGCTCCCTTCCCTGTGATGGAACCAGAATCTGCATTTGGATAAATGCTCAGGTGTTCCTATGGTAATAGTTTAAGGATCACTGGTCTATGAGATGTCATAATTGAGGGGTACTAGGAAGATTTCCAGAGAAGGCAATGGCACCCCTCTCCAGTACTCTTGCCTGGAAAGTCCCATGGATGGAGGAGCCTGGTGGGCTGCAGTCCATGGGGTAATGAAGAGTCGGACACGACTGAGCGACTTCACTTTCACTTTCATGCATTGGAGAAGGAAATGGCAACCCACTCCAGTGTTCTTGCCTGGAGAATCCCAGGGATGGGGGAGCCTGGTGGGCTGTGGTCTATGGGGTCGCACAAAGTCAGACACGACTGAAGCGACTTCACAGCAGCAGCAGGAAGATTTCCCTTGACCATCAAGTTTTTCACTTATTCTTTTCAGTATCTAAAATTTCGTTTTCATTTAAGATATTGTGGTTTTGAAAGCTGCTTTATAAAACATGCAACTCCAACAAGGCTAGTACTACTGTATTCATTTTCTAACAAGTTTTCTAAATGATAGCTAGCTGAAAGTGGAGCTTTGAAGATCTAAGGTAAATTTTAGGTAGTCAGAGAGAAGCATATGCTCAGATAAGGGGTGCTATTAGGCAGGAGAGCTAGGCATAGACAGAGAATGTGGTGGAATCTATGAATAAGAAGTTGATTGTTTACCCCAGATTATCCAGGAGAGAGTCATTTGGTTCCAACTTGAGCCCTCTCTCTCCTGTTATACTGGCTACTCTTTGTTTGTCATTTCAGTTCAAAGTTCAGGCTCTGAACCTTTTGGATGGACTTGCATTCAAGTTCCAGTTTCAAAGCCCAAGAGGTCTATTTAATTTCTCACCAGCTGTGTGTGTTTGGATGAGTTATTTCATTTCTTGGAACCTTACAGTTTCCTGATCTGTGAAAAGAAATACAATAGTAGGACCTAAGGTTGTCATGAGATTTATAACATAGCATATAAAAGAGCTTAAAATAGTGTTGTTGCCGCTACTGATATTGTTATTATTATTAGCAAAGGGAGCAGGAGGAGCAAGGAAAAGTCTAGGAATATTTTAAGAGCACTGATCTCCTGGGGATAGAGAGTTTGATATGGGAAATAACAATGTTGAAAGGAAAGATTGGAAAGGTTTAAGAGTAAAGTGTGCCCAATTAAAAGTTTTACTTGGTACCAAATGTGAAGAGATCAATGTAAAGTAGTTATACATTTCTCCAAAAAAGATAAGCAGATGGCCAATAAACAAATGAAAAGATGCTCAACATCACTAATTATTGAGGTGAGGTCGCTCAGTCGTGTCCGACTCTTTGCGACCCCATGGACTGTAACCTACTAGGCTTCTCAGTCCATGGGATTCTCCAGGCAAGAATACTGGAGTGGATTGCCATTTCCTTCTCCAGAGGATCTTCCCAACCCAGGGATCGAACCCGGGTCTCCCGCATTGGAGGCAGACGCTTTAACCTCTGAGCCACCAGGGAAGCCAATTATTAGAGAAGTGGAAATCAAAACTATTAATACAATGAGGTATCACTTCATACCAGTCAGAAGTGTCATCATCAAAAAGTCTACAAACAATAAATGCTAGAGAAGATGTAGAGAAGAGGGAACCCTCCTACACTATTGGTGAGAATGTAAACTGATACAGCCATTATGGAAAACACTATGGAGATTCCTTAAAAAACTAGGATAAATTTACCGTATGACTCAGCAACCCCATTACTGGGAATATACCCTGAGAAAACCACAGTTCTGAAAGACACATGTACCCTAATGTTCATTGCAACAAACTATTTACAATAGCCAGGACGTGGAAGCAATCTAGATTTCCATCGACAGATGAATGGATAAATAAGATATGGTACATATATACAATGGAATATTACTCAGCCATTAAAAAACCCAAGTTTGAATCAGTATTAATGAGGTGGATGAACCTAGGGCCCGTTATACAGAATGGAGTCAGAAAGAGAAAAACAAATATCATATATTAATGTATATATATATATGGAAACTAGAAAAATGGTATTGATGAACCTATTTTCAGGGAAGGAATGGAGATGAAGATGTAGAGAATGGACTTGTGGGCACAGTGCAGGATGGAGAAAGTGGGATGAATGGAGAAAATAGCATCAACATATGTACACTATCGTATGAAAAATGGATAGCTGGTGAGAAGTTGCTGTATAACACAGCCTAGTCTGGTGCTCTGTTATAACCTAGAGGGGTGGGAGGTTCAAGTGGGAGGGGATATGTGTGTAGTTGTGGCTAATTTGCATTGTTGAATGGCAGAAGCCAACACAACATTGTAAAAATAAAAAAACATCAACAAAAAGTAAAGTCATTATGAAGTAGCGGAGAGGGAAGCCAGAGAAGACCATAAGTAAAAATTGGAGACAGCTAAGGACTTCGCTGGTGGTCCACTGATTAAGACTGCAAGCTCCCACTGCTGTGGGTACAGGTTTGATCCCTGGTCAGGGAATTAAGATCCCACACATTGCGTGCCTACATGCTCATTCGCTTCAGTCATGTCCAACTCTTTGCGACCCCATGGACTGGAGCCCGCCAGGCTCTTCTGTCCATGAGATTCTCCAGGCAAGAATACTGGAGCGGGTTGCCATGCCCTCCTCCGGGGATCTTCCAGTCCTAGGGACTGAACCTGCTTCTCCTGCATGTCCTGCACTGCAGGCAAATTCTTTACCAGCTGAGCCACTGGGAAGCCCCATATGCTGTGTATCAGGGCCAGAAAAAAAAAGGACGGCTAAAAAAAGCAATTAGTTCTATCAATTCTCATATACTATCTGTCTTTTTTTCCATTTACTGGTTATTATTACTATCTAACATGGTGGTGGCGGTGGTGGTTTAGTCGCTAAGTTGTGTCCAACTTTTGCAACTCCATGGACTGTATCCTGCCAGGCTCCTCTGTCCATGGGATTTTTTCAGGCAAGAATACTGGAGTGCCTTTTCAGGCAAGAATACTGCCATTTCCTTCTCCAGGGGATCTTCCCAACCCAGGGATTGAACCCAGGTCTCCTGAATTGCAGGCAAATTCTTTACCAACTGAGCCATAAGGGAAGACACTATCTAACATACCTAGTGCTTTAATTTTATCATCTGAACACATGCACGTGTAATTCAGCGGTTCCCCCACATCTTTATTTTTAGAAATGAACAAACTAAAGGCTGATGCATTTCATTACATTGCCAAGTTGATAAGATTTAGCTACAATCACGATGGAAGCTGGGAGAATTTCCAGATTATAGAGCTTGTCACCAGATGCTAAGCCTCTATCAAGGAAGTGAAATTGTGTGATTGATGGCTGGAATAAATTCATGCATGAAACAGGAAATAACAAGCAGTGAACAGAAAAGAAATCTACAATCGGGAAAACAAACAGTATTGGAGGAAATAGCAATTATATAATAGCGTATTGTCAACTGAAACAGAACAAACAGTAGGCTAATTAAAGTACTGTTTAAGTACCATTGTGTTAGTTGGAGTGTTTTATATCATGATAGAATTTTAAATTAAATTCTAACTTTAACTGCTGCCCCATTTAGTAAAATCAAGCATATCATGCTTGTCTCTCCCCTTCTGCTGGCACATGGTGTTGTTTTGTCTCCTGTTCTGTGTCTAAATTGTGGAGAAAACTTTGACATTTTCATCCAAGCTCCACAGATGAGGACAGTGCTGTCTCAGATCTGTGTTCTCATCTTTTCTGTTGTATCTTCTCTCTGTAGAGTATCCTTCTCTGCCTGAAAAATGTATTTGACCTTGCAATTTGCAAGAGAGTGGCAGAGGAGGGGTGAATTTGTAAAATATGAGGTGCCAGTGGCTGACAATGAAATCTCCAATATCTACTCTTCTTTTTCGAGTCTAAGGAAAATAATTAGTGCATGAATTGAGGATTTCATTGAAAGGGCTCCATATGGAAACAACCAGGGGACATGAGCCAAGGATTCTCAGAACATAACATGTATATGGCTACCTGCTCAACTTACACTAGGTGCTAGCTCCAAATATTAGTTTAGTTGTTTTTTTTAAAGTACTGCAAAGGAGGCTGCCTGTAAATGATCTCATACACTCCTGTGTATTTAATGCTACTTTTACAATGAAGATTCCTAAATTTATATCTGCTGTTATTATCCCCCGCTTTACATTCAGATGCCTCCTGAACATCTCCATTTAGATATCTCGGTCTTAACATATACAAAAATGAATGTGTGCTTCTTCCTTTCCATTTTTTTCTCTTTATCACCCAGTTTTCTCTGTGTCATAAATGGTACCACCAGTCACGCAGCTGCTCAGATCAGAAACCTGGCAGTCATCGTTTTTCCTTGTTCTCTCAGCTTCCACACCCATCATCAAATCCTCATTATTTAAACTCCAAAATATATCTTTACTCTGACTTCTTTCCATCTCTACTGCCACAACTTCGGTCCTGCCCATTATTTTCTTCTTGGATTATTGCAGCAACCCCCTGACTGGCCTTCTTGTTTTCTCTCAGGTCTTTTTCTTCAGTCTCTTTCCCACATAGTTGCAGGGTGGTCCTCTTGAAATGCAAATTAGATCATGTCATTTCTTGGCTTGAAATTCCTAATTGCCTTAACGATAGAACTGGAACCTTTTGAGAATTCCCTGGCAGTCCAGTCGTTAGGACTTGTCACTTTCATGCCCTTAGACCCGTGTTCAATCCCTGGCTGGGGAGCTAAGATCCTGCAAGATGCATGGTGTGGTCGACTCTCCCTCCCACCACTCCCCCTGCAAACAAACAAACAAAAGACAACAACTAAAAACCTGGGACCTTTATTCCCTAGGCCTGACTCCCAGAAAAATCTGATTCTCTGCCTGGGCCTGAGAACTGAGACTTCTAACAAGCTCCCAGATGAGGCTGATTTGGCTAGTCGAGAAGCTCGCCTTGAATAGTAGTGTCCAATTAAACCTCTTCTCTTACCTCCCATCCTTCCCTCACTAAATTCCAGCCCTAATGGTTCCCTTACCCTCAATTATGCTGGACTTGCTCCAGCCTCAGGGCCTTTGAATATGCTTTTCTAGGTGCACTTACTAGCATTTATTCTTTTTCTGATGACATCATCGCAATTTCCTTACTTCTCTCCTGTGGTGTGTGATCTCATGAAACAGTTAATTAAGGCATCAAGGGATGAACACGTGCCTCAGGATAAGCCAGTTGGAAACACTCTCATTGGAGTTTGAACTGTGAGCAGAATGATGAAAATGGCTGGAGTAGTAAGTACTGCCAGGATGACAATATTGATTCAATGCGACAATTAGAGCCACTGGTTATTGATCTTTACAAGACTGTACTTCAGGCATCCCTTTAATCCTGTAAATATCGTCATATTCTTCAAGTAAATTGCCTTTTTTTAACTTAAATTGATCAGAATTGGTTCCTGTGAAGTTTTGTTCTTTAAATTTTGACTTATGTCAGCTTTTCAGAAAGTTTCTTTGACAATTTTGTACAATATAGGTCCCTCCTTTAATTCTCAAATGATTGTTTTGCATATATTAAGATAAACTTTTCAGTTTAAATATACTAATGTGGTGAATCATACCAATCAATTTTATAATGTTATCTTAAATTCAACATTTTTTGGTCATAGTAATTTTAAAACTTTGCTAGTTTTAGTTTACTAATCTTTTATTTGGGATTTTAGCAATATTCATTCAAAGTGAGATTGGCCTATGATTTTTCTTTACCTGTATTGTCTTTGTTCAGTTTTTTAAAAGGGGGGATTTATTTATTATAATTTTGTTTATTTTGGCTGTGCTGGGTCTTTATTGCTACATGGGATTTTCTCTAGTTGCAGTGAGCAGAGACTACTCTCAATTTGCAATGCGTGGGCTAATTTCAGTGGTTTCTTTTGTAGAGCATAGACTCTAGAGTGCAGGCTTCAGTAGTTGTGGCACACAGGCTTAGTGACCTCGTGGCATATGGAATCTTCCCAGATCAGGGATCGAACCCATGTCTCCTGCATCGATAGGCGGATTCTTTACTACTGAGTCACCAGGGAAGCCTCTGCCCTCATTTTTAAACGATGGCTTAACTTGACACAATCAATTCTACGTTGATAATTGTTAACTATTTATTTTAGTATTTGAGGATATTATTTCATTGACTCCTGGTTTCTTGTGTGCCTATTGAGAAGCCAGCTGCCATTCCTTTGCATTTAATTTTTCTTTCTGTTTATTTAAGAATGCCTATTTTTTTTTCCTTAAATTTCCCCACAATGAACCTAGTTATGAATTTATTTTGTGCTTCTTTAGGGACACCTAGATAGGAATTGTTGTGTCATAGAAAATATTACTGTCCAGTCTTTTCTCAGATAATGCCAAATTGTTTCCCAAAATGACTGTCTTGATCCATATTCCTGAGTTCTTACATCTTTATATTATGTCATCTGAATTTTTGTGTGCTTATTTTTGTGATAATTTTTTTAGCAAATGAAGGAAGACTGTTTCTCAATGACCCAACTAAGAAAGGAGAAGTTGAAATTGTATGTCAGTCATCTGCAACTCATCTTAAGGGAAACAGTGACCAGATCATTTTTTAAGGCATTTAGATTTAAATAAAACTTTTTTGGGGTCTGTTGAGGGTCGGGCACAACTGAGCGACTTCACTTTCACTTTTCACTTTCATGTATTGGAGAAGGCAATGGCACCCCACTCCAGTGTTCTTGCCTGGAGAATCCGAGGGACGGGGGAGCCTGGTAGGCTGCAGTCCATGGGGTCGCGAAGAGTCAGACACAACTGAGCGTCTTCACTTTCACTTTTCACTTTCTGCATTGGAGAAGGAAATGGCAACCCACTCCAGTGTTCTTGCCTGGAGAATCCGAGGGACGGGGGAGCCTGGTGGGCTGCCATCTATGGGGTCGCACAGAGTCAGACACGACTGAAGTAACTTAGCAGCAGCAGCAGATCTTTCTTAAATCCTTGAAAATAAACTTATTGAAATACCTTTTAATACCTATTTGTGTGTGTGTTCTGAACTTTTCTTCATTTATAAGATTAACTTATTAATTAGTTTAGAATTTGGTAAAGAAATGGGAGACTTTCTAATCTTTGGCTAAAAATTTGCTAAAACAATTTTTAGAAGTCCTGTTTATTACTTTTTCAAATGTGGGTATTCCATACATATATGGATTCCTATGGATGCTTTATTGACTTCCCAGGTTGCTCATTAGTAAAGAATCCACCTACCAAGGCAGGAGACTTGGGTTCAATCCCTGGGTGGGGAAGATCCCTTGGAGGAGGAAATGGCAAGCCGTTTCAATATTCTTGCCTGGAAAATCCCTTGGACAGAGGAGCCTGGCAGGCTACAGTCCATGGGGTCACATGACTTAGCTAATGAACAACAACAATAACAATGGATTCTAATCCTTCTATCACAGTAATAATTTTACTTTCTTCTTTTCAAAAATCTTTTTATCTGAATCAAAAATTACTTTTTTCTGATTCTAAATATAATAACAACTAGAGTAATCTTAATGTCTCTAGTTGATCTTAGTAATTAAAGAAACTGCCTGCATTATTTTCATTATTTAGGTAAAACTACTTCTAAACCATTTTAGACAATTAGGTTGTTGGGTATCTTGTCTTTTTAGTTGTTGCTGTCTTACACTATAGTTTGTTTAGTCACTAAGCTGTGTCTGACTCTTTGTGACCCCACGGACTGTAGCCTGAGAGGCTCCTCTGTCCACGGGAATCTCTAGGCAAGAATACTAGAGTGGGTTGCCATTTCCTTCTCCATACAGTATGTTGGAGTTAGGAAATTTTACAATTTTATATGTTGTTTGTACTTTTGGAGGATATAAAAAATAAAAAACATCAGCGTCTGACTTTTCTTTTGTCTATATAAGGAGATAATTAGTGGCTATTAATATCAGGTGCCCCATTAACCCTTCATGCTCTGGAAAATCATAATTAAGATGTCTACCAACCTTACTGTCTAATAGTACATTTTTCCAATCTATTTTCTTCCAGTTTGCCTTCATTCAACACAATGGGGATAATAAATGCTTCTGCAGGATGTCACACCATTCGTCTGCCTAATCGCAGAGTAACACATTACCTTGTTTGTAACTGAAAGAACTGTATCTATTGTGATTTGAAGAGCACAATAAAGTCAGATTAAAATGTTCTGTATCCAGTGTGTCTTTATTTTTTTTAAATATTTATTTGGCTGCCTTAGGCCTTAGCTGTGGCATGTGGGATCTAATTCCCTGACCAGGGATCAAACCCCAGCCCCCAACAAAAGGAGTGCAGTCTTTGGGAAATCCCCCAGTGTGTCTTTATTTAAGGAATGAACAAAAATCTATTCTTTTTAACCTGTAAAATGTGGGCATTATTATTTTTTACTTTTCTTGATGTCATGCAAGGAATCTTTGATTTAATATAAAGCCAGATTTAGAGAATTTGATGAAAAAATGCTTCAGGGATATTCTAATTATACTTACACCTATTATACTAGCCTTCATAATACTATTCCCCATTCTGACTTTTCCTTATAACTTTCTTAAAGGCAGGACTGTTAATAAGTATTGAGTGTCTTTACAACTGACGAGAATCTAAGAATATATGGAATGTATAGTCAGGGATACACTGAAGAGGAATGTACCTCTGATGACCTTTATTTATTTTATTGCAACTTGATTTAGACTTTTTTGTATTTAAGTTTTGAGTGGGTAATACTCAAAAGGTACAAAAGTTGAAAGGCACAAAAGGATACACAACAGGGAGTCCTCCTGTTCCTCAGGTCTCCCCAGAGCAATCCAGGTAACAAGTTGCAGCCAAGGGGATTCTGCAGGTGCTCCAAGTGATAACTCTTCTTGACTCTTCTTTTTCTAAAAGTGAGGTTGAAGGAAGTAAAGACTGTCACTGGCTCTTAGAGGCGCCTTATTTTGAAGCAGAAGCAGAGCCAGAATCCCTGGCATTCTAGATCATAACTCTTTGCAATCCTTGCAGTAAGCCCACATTACCTACCTATCTACAGTGTCTAGTTGTTAGCGTGGATGTTGGATGTTTCAATCCGGATAATTCAAGTTTAAAAGTAGCTTGGTTTAAAACCGGAGTACTTGGGGGCAAGGAAGTCTTATCAGAAGGCAACACTTTGTTGTTGTTGTTCATTAAAGGAAAGAAGGGTTTTAAAAGGCTGACCTAGGGTTTAATCACACGGTTTGACTTTTGTTGAGTCTCGGGGATGGCGCGTGTCAGACTCGAAGCGCAGACGTCAGCACGGTTTCCACTCTGGCATCGGAGGACTTGTGTTCAGCCCAAGGGCTGCTCGCTCCTCTAACAAGGCGACCGGGGCTCTAAGGCGCTGGCCTTGGTTCCATCCTTCTAGATCTCTGCCTGGACGCGGTGCAGAAGGGATAAGGCCTCGTCCTCGCCTCTTCCACTGGTCCGGTGAGTGCGGCACAGCAAAGAGTCGCGATGGAGCAGGCCCGCCCAGGGAGGGCCCGCCAGCTGGGTCTCGGGCTGCTTCGGCCCAAACAGCCCGAACGGACTAGGCCAGCCAGCTCTGGCCGCTAGGTCCGATCCCCGCTGACCCACGGCCTCCACTCCTGGGGGGACGCGGCAGAATTCCATAGCCAATCCCCTAGGCCATGCTACCCCTTTCCCCGCCAAAAGCAGATCCTTCAGCCTCGCTCCACAAGCCAGCCCCACCCTGCCCTGCCCTTCCATTCCAGAGAGGAACGGTCACGAGGCCAAGAACGCGACTCCGCGCACTAGGCATCTCTCCGAGCTGGACCCGAGCAAGTAGCTAGACTCGGTGAGAGAGTGGGAAGGAGCCTTAACGAGCAGTTCTATGGCCCAATGGCGCTCCTCTACCTTCGGGTGCGGGCCATGAGGGGCAAGGGGCGGGACTTCCGCCTCGCCTTCGGTGTTGTCGTACGCGCTCCGACTCTGGGCTGTGGGGGTCGGTGCGGAGATTCAGTCATGAAGTCTGGGTAGAGACTTCTGCAGCGACGCGGCTGGCTGCCTGTTTGTGTTGCAAGGTCAGCTTCCAGGTAAGAGCCTCTCCTGCGTGTCGACGGCCGGAATGCAGGTTTCCCCCCGTGGGGCCTGCCGGGGAGAACACACCCCCTCGCCCGCCCTGAAGCTCCGAGGCGGCCCCGCCGCCGTGCTCTTGGCTGCTCCTCAGGCTGGGTGCGAGGAAATTAGTTTAGTTTTGTTTTGCAGAAGATAAAATAAAAAAACTCTGCGCTCAGAGGCCGAGTCTCCCTTGCATTCCTGCGCCATGAGTTTGTGTGTATCTAAAGTTGTTGGGTTATCTGTTTTGCTTCTTGCATTCCGTCCGCTTTTGAGGGGTCTTGAGCCTGGGAAGCTGTCCGGAAGTCGTCTCTTTCCGGGCGAAGTCGCTTGAATTTAGTTGTGGGAAGGCTTTGGTCTTTGGGGAAAAAAGAGGGCAGTCGCCTCTTTTCTTTCTAACCTTCCTGCCACCCCCACCCCACCCCGGAAGCTCGATAGAAGGTGGGATGTGATTCTGCGTGGGACAGATAACCACGTCCCTGCCCCTTAAAGTTGGCAGCTCTGCCCGGACGCTTATTGAGTTGACCCGCACTGATGAAAGGACTTTATCTCAGAGAGGGAGTGGGCAAACACCGAAGCCAAGCGATCCCAGAAGCACTCATGCATATTTGGTGGCAGTCACTGAGTGTTCTCTGTCAGCTTTTGGGTAAGTTCCTCTATTTTGTCCTAATTTGGCAATAATAGATTTCCAAAACCATCGTTTCATCTTCAGTTTCAGCACCGTGGGCAGCTGCTTAGGTTCTTTGTTGTTACCCCAAACTAGCCTGACAAGTGTTCCTCAGTGATGCTGCAGGAACAGGGAAAACTCATGCATTCCTTTCCACAATGATCTGTTGTCTCCAAGGAGAACATCTGCAGTGTTTGATACAATGTAAATAAATAAGATGGGTGTGTTGTCGGAGAGTTCTAGTTAGAGATACATCAGTTCAGGGGTTAAGGAAGGGCTTTCAAGGATTTAATCTTTTTAGGGATACATTTTAATGGGTCTATGAGATTAGCTTCATATTGGAGTAACAAAACTAGGCTGTAGTAGCAGGGTTTTTTGTTTGTTTTTGTGTTTTTGATTGAATAGCATGTGGGATCTTAGTTCCCCTACTCTCTGGTAGCAGTTTAATAGAACTTTAAATAGTAGATTAGAAATGTAGTGGGCGTCTCTGGTGACTCAGTGGTAAAGAATCCGCCTGCCAGTGAAGGAGTCATGGGTTTGATCCTTGGATGGGGAAGATCCCCTGGAGGAGTAAATGGCAACCCACTCCAGTATTCTTGCCTGGGAAATCCCATGGACAGAGGAGCCTGGCGGGCTACAGTCCATGGGGTCCCAAAGAGTCAGGTGAGACTAAACAGCAGTAACAAGTGTAGTGCAGGGCTCATGGGGATTTTGAAATCAATTTAGTGCATTGACATTAATGTTAGAAAAAAACAAATAGCATAGGACATCCTGTGGAGTAAGAGTAAATATTGTTTCATGAAGCTTTTGTTTCAGGTTTTTGTGTGAATGTGAAGAGGAAGATGTAAATGTATACCATATTATTGTGGATTGTGGCAAAACACTGGATCCCAAATTTGGGAGTCAGACTGGGTTCAGCCTTCAGCTCTGCCATTTACTAATTCTGTGACATTATCTGTGAATAAGGGAAGAATTATAAGAATTAATTGATATATGTCTGTTACATAGTTAAGCCTCAAAGTAGTTGTTTTTGTTGTTGTTATTTTTTGGAAATGTTGGCTAGAAGCCCAGTTAATTCTGTAAGGAATGACAACTACTGTTTTAATAATATATATTTTTTACCCCTGCCTTTATTCGAAGCCAGCAAGCTTCACATCTCCGTGTATAACAGTAAATCATGTGGACAAAAATGTAATTTGCAACGTTTAATATTGAAGGATTGGGAGTAAGTTCTCATCTATCCTTGTTTAAAGCTCATTTCTTGTAGGCATTTTGCAGGGGCCTAACTGTTACTGCATTCAGCACCCTTCCTTTGATGTTTTTCTGCATCCCAGAGTAACATAGATTTATCGAAAGTTTTCCAGGCACTAATTTTAACAAAGTAAGGGCAGGACTAAGGTTTGTGTCTGATAGGTTTGTGTCTTTGAACAAAATTGGATAGGAAGGCATTTTATGTTTTATAGTTTTTGCCATAAAGATATGTGAAATAGCATGGTCAACTATCATGGTGTGCTTATTTCATGTTGGTATGACCTAAAAATTGTTGATGTTTAAGTAAAAAGTGTGGTTTTGAACATTTTGAAATCTGGGAATGTTTAGCAGAAGTCAAAATGAGTTTGAATCAAAGTAGTGTTTTTTACCATTTGACATATTACTGCCACATGGCATTGCATATGGTAATTTCACATGACATAAAAAAAGGGAAGAAACTAAGCATTGTTAGTTTTTTCAAAAGAAGAAACAGAATTAATAGACATTTCTTTTAATTAGGTCATGGTGGATAATCATTGTTTCAAAATTCATGTATTCTGCAAATATTTATTGAGCATTTATCAAAAATGCTAGTTTTCATAATCCTTTTACATTACATAAAAGCTAATTTAGGAACAATGAGAACATATAATCAGTATTATCAGTTTACATATCATAGTACATAGTTAACAATCACAGTCATAATAGCTAACATTGTTTACTACAGGCAGACAATTCTAAGCACTTAATATTTGTGGTTCTCTTTTTATAGATAGGGAAATGAAGGCATCGAAAATACAAAACTTTTTGAGTTCACACAAGTTGTTAGTGGAGTAACTGAAATTTGAATCTAGGCATTCTGATTGTAAAGCCTGTCTTGTATAATGTTTTATTAAAACATAAAAAATGCTGTGGAGTTATTTTGGATTCTTGCTTATTTGGGTGACTTTGGGTAAACTCTTTGACCTTGGTTTCCTCAGCTCCTTCCTCAAAAATATATTATTAAGCCATTATGTTTTTGTGGGGTAAGGATAATTTGTAAAGCTCTAGACAGAGTATGTGTTCGATAAATCATATGCCTCAGCCTTTTCCTTTCATATTGAGGATGTGGCCATTTGAAAGATTGTTAGCAACTGGAAGAGGATGATAGAAAAAAGAATTTCACCTAAGGACACTGCTGAAGCAAAGGTATAGAAGTAGGAAAGCAGAGAACATTTGCCAAGGTAGTATGTTTAAGGAACAGGCTGGTATAAAGATAGATGGATAGAGTTTACAGGAATCCTTAAAGGAACCAGGTTAAAGATTTTGTACTTGATTCATGGTTGAGAAGAATCCCTCTTCATAGATACTAATTTGGAACAAAGTCCAGTGAAGGAGTGGAAGCCTGGAGATAGGAATACCACAGAGTTTAATAACAGTGGTTGAAACAAGAAGTGATGATGGAGGGATTATTGTGAAGGGTTTAGATTAAGACTGTTAAGTGACCCTGGGAACCCACAGAAGTATGGGGCTTATTTTGGGAAGGGCGTTATGATGAAGAACAGATGTTGGTGGTGGAAGGGGATTTAGGAGAAGAATTCATGATACAGTCTTTGGCTTTGGAGCTGAGGATTAGTTCAGATGTTTGGAAATGTAAAATGGAACCTGGGAGCTCTGTGTACTTCATAAAAAGAAAAGAGACCAGTTGCTCACATTGTGAGGAAGTGGTCTAAAGCCATAGGCCCCCTGTGGGTCAGTTTCACAGGAGGGATATGACTCCAGAAGACCCTCAGAAGTGCAGATTTCTCACTTTAGATAGAGTTCTACCCACTGTTTTCCCCTGTAATGTTGTTTTTTGTGTCCTGGGAGGATAGAGGTAAGGTAGTGGGGAGGGAAATTTTTGGAAAATTAGCAAGGCTCTCACTTATTATTTCAAAAGAGAGCCAATAAATTGAAGACTAGGGATTCTCACATTAATAATTTGGAAAGATGCTGAGATTTTTATAAGTACCAGACACTTATACACATGTGTTGTATGTTGCATTGTAACTTCTCCAGATTTCTTATTTTGTGTCATCCCCTCTTTGTTACCCTGAATTGATTAATAGCAAAACCTTTACAATCAGAGAGTCTATGTGCTTGTTATGGGTCAGCAATGAAGAGGGGATCTAGAGAGATTGTGTTCTACTTAAGCCGAGACTGTGGGAGAAGAAGCTCGGAGGATGAGAGGAGAAGGCCACCTGGTGTGGTAGGAAGTCTAGCAATTCTGTGAATCCTTGAACCCATTGTCTGGCTTCAGTTTCCTCATTTTGTAAGATGATGATGATAACACCAATTCTGTCCTGTTGCAGGAAGAAATACGCCTAGAGGCCCTTTATACTTCAAAAATGGAGAAGGAAGTGGCAACCCACTCCAGTATTCTTGCCTGGAGAATCCTGTGGACAGAGGAGCCTGGTGGGCTGTTGTCCATGGGGTCGCACAGAGTCGGACACGACTGAAGCGACTTAGCATGCATGCGTGAATTGGAGAAGGAAATGGCAACCCACTCCAGTATTCTTGCCTGGAGAATCCCAGAGATGGAGGAGCCTGGTTGGCTGCCTTCTATGGGGTTGCACAGAGTGGGACACGACTGAAGTGACTTAACAGCAGCAGCAGCATACTTCAAAAAGGGCTCAGATCTAAGTAGAACGGCCTGTAGTTTCCTTTCTTGGCAGATTTTCTGGAGTTTGGTGCAGTTAGGTAGTGGCATGATATTAAATTAAGCAGTATAGTAATTTACCGATCTCTGAACTGTTTTCAGTTTCCTGTAACGCAAGACCCAAGTAACTGGCCAATCAAATAAAAAATTGGACATTAGGCATAAGCATTGAGACAAGGAAGATTTGCATAATCTGTTACTCCATTGCTGGAAACATTACTTGGACTCCACTACTTAACAAATTTTTCTATCACAATCATTCACTCAACAAATATTGAGGTATTTTTTATATTAGGCGTTGTTCTAGGCATGCAGAGTATGTTAGTGAACAAAAAAAAAAAAAATTAAAAATAAAAAATCCTTGTCCTCATGGAGCTTATTTTAAAATAAGGTTAATTTTAATAGTTGAAAGTAATTAGATTTTTCTTGTGTTCTGTGTTTAATATAAAATCATGATTCTGAACAGATAAAGTAAGAATACTGTAGCAGATTGTAACTAATTTTGTAGAGCACTTTAAAGGAAGGGACCGCATCATTCTGACTCATGCATGTCTCCCCATTTCCCCTTTTCCTAATGAAATGACTTTAATCTATCTAATACTCAGCAAATGTAGGTACTCATTAAATATTTATGATGAGGAGAAGGAAGTTGTGTTAAGGCAAGGGGCAGATCTTAAAGATAGAGGAATCAGTTGAGTGTAACAAGTATTAAGGGCCCCATGTGCTCACTAGTTTGAAGGTACAGAGAAAGACAAGTGTGCTGTGAATTGCATTGCCTGGCTTATGCATTGCCTATGAGGTTGAAGTGGAAATAGAGTTATATTGTAGCTGAAAGCATCACCATTAAAGGAATTTGGGTATTTGGGTGTTCCCCAATAAGTAGCTTGGTGACTTTGCATAGATAACTTGACCTCTCAGTTCATTTCCTCATTTGTAAAATGTAGTAGTTTGAATTTTCCAGTTAAAAAGGTCTACAGACCTTTTAAGACTTACAAATTGTCTTATCATTTCACTTTATTAATATAGATAAAACAGCTGATCATGAACTTCCATTGAATAATAATCAGACTGAATTTATGCTTTTAGTTAACAAACTAGATGTTTAAAAAAGATGTCTACAAAATTAATGCTACCTATTTGATGTTATTTACTAAGAAGACTACATTGTAATTTTAAAAAACAAGGCAAAGTATAGCCCAGCATGTAGTTTCCCCTTTTGCCATTATGAAGGAAAAATAAGCCATAACATTTTAGACCCCAGTAAAGGATGTTACTAGGTGTTCATACTTTATTTTACAACAGCCTTTGATTACTGTGCTAGGTGCTAAGCATCTCAAATCTGAAACCGCATATCCCTAACTTCGGAGTGATGAACAGATTAAATGTTTTGTTGTACCGAGGTGGCCCAGAGAAGAGCTTTTGAACTGTGATGTTGAAGAAGACTCTTGAGAGTCCCTTGGACTGCAAGGAGATCCAGCCAGTCCATCCTAAAGGAGATCAGTTCTGAGTGTTCATTGGAAGGACTGATGTTGAAGCTGAAACTCGAATACTTTGGCCACCTGATGCGAAGAGCTGACTCATTTGAAAAGACCCTGATGATGGGAAAGATTGAGGGCAGGAGAAGGGGATGACAGAGGATAAGATGGTTGAATGGCATCATCGACTAATGGATATGAGTTTGGGTAAGCTCGAGGAGTTGGTGATGGACAGGGAGGCCTGGCGTGCTGCAGTCCATGTGGTCACAAAGAGTCGGACATGGCTGAGCAACTGAACTGAACTGATTGCTATCTGTGTGAATGTGAGGCAGTATCTTACGGTGGTTTTGATTCACATTTCCCTAAGGACTGATGGCGTTGAGCATCTTGTTATGTGCTGCAGCAGGCCATTTGTATGTCTTTGAAGAAATGTCTATTCTAGTTTTTTGCCCATGAATTAGTTGGATTGTTTGTTTTTTTATTATTGAGTTATGTTTTATGTATTCTGAATACTAGATCCTTATCAGATGTATGATTTGCAAGTATTTTCTTCCCTTGTATGGGCTGTCTTTTCGTTTTTCTTATTAATATCCTTTGATGCATGAAAGTTTTAAATTTTGATCAAGTTCAATTTATTTTTGTTTCCTATACTTTCGGTGTCATATTTAAGAATCCATTCTGGAATCCAAGATCATGAAGATTTACTCCTTTATTTTCTTCTAAAAAGTTTTATCATTTTTGCTCTTACATTTAGGTCATTTAATTATTTTGAAGTAAATATTGCATATTGTGAATTTAGGGTTACAGCTTCATTGTTTTGCATGTGACTATCCGATTGTTCCAATACCACTTGTTGAAGAAAGTGTTATTTCCTTGTTGAATGATCTTGGCACCTTTATGCCAATCTTTTTGGCCATAGAACTCTGTTCTTTTGGTCTATATGTCTGTCCGTATGCCCATACCACATTGTTTTGATTATGGCTTTATAGTTAAGATTTTAAAATTGAGAAGTGTGAGTCCTCTTGCTTTGTACTTCTTTTTCAGATTTACTTTGAACTATTCAGGGCCCCTTGTGGTTTCATATGAATTTGAGGATTGACTTAACCATGTCTGCATTAAAAAGGCTGTTGGAATTTTGAGAGGGAATGTATTAAGTCTGTAGATTGGTTTGGGTAGTATTGCCATCTTAGCAATATGTAGTCTTTTTTTTCCGGTCACAGCGTGCGGCTTGCAGGGTCTCAGTTCCCTCACCAGGGATTGAACGTGGACCACAGCAGTGAAAGCCTGGAATGCTAGCCACTGGGCCACCAGGGAACACCTCAACAATATTTAATCTTATAATACACGGGTTATCTTTCCATTTATTTAGGTCTTTGATTTCATTCAGCAGTGTTTTGTGGTTTTCTGTGTACAAGTCTTTCACTTCCTTATTAAATTTATTCCTGGGTATTTTATTCTTTCAGATACCTTTATAAATGCAATTGTTTTCTTTTAGATTATTCATTGCTGATATATAGAAGCATGACTGATTTTTGTGTGTAGCATTAATTTCTTTTAATGGTCATTTACATTCTTTTTTAACTTTATAAACTGGATCACATAGGTAAATAAGAAAGTGGGAAGTGGAACACTAAAGAATTTTAATCTTGATGTGTGATTATTGTGAATATTAATAGTATGGGATGTCCTTTTACCATAGTGTTGAATGATTATCTACTTACACTATTGCATTCCTAGTATCAGATTACATACACTTGGTCATTATAATATAGATAAGAATATTTTATTTTCTTTAAGCTTGAAGAAAGGTGGGGATATTTATTTTTAAAGTTAATTTTTTTTGCAACTTAATTCTGATGTTATGGAGAAAGCCTTAGGGATAAACCATATTTATCATTAAATCTAGTTCAGAAATCCATGATAATAAAAATAAGGTTGGAATAGTTGTTGTTTAGCCACTGAGTTGTGTCTGATTCTTTTTGCGACCCCATGGACTGTAGCCCACTAGCCCCTCTATCCATGGGAATACAGGAGTATTCAGTATACGGGCGGGAAAACAGGAGTGGGTTGCCACTTTCTTCTCCAGCAGATCTACCTGACCTAGGGATTGAACCTGCATCTCCTGCATTGCAGGTGAATTCTTTACCACTGAGCCACCAGGGAAGCCCTTGGAATGGTAGCTGATTTGAATATGTAAATTATCATTTATATACATTAGTTTACCTTTCTTAGTTTTCCTTGAAAGAGAGTTTCAAATATTTAGCCTTAAAATTTCATTATGAACAGTTTCATCTGTTCAGATTTCATAGGAACAATTTCAATCTCACACATAATTAAATAAGTGCAAATTTATACAGTAATCAGATGGTCTGAAAGGGCTGGCATTTCATGATACTCACCTGTATTTGAATTGTAGCTCCATTATTTAAGAGGTAAGCATTGTTGGGCAAGTTACTTAAGAAAGTGAATATTTTTAATGTGCTTGCTATATCCTCAGCACTGCTATAAGCACTTAAAGTTATTTATCTAATTCTCAGTTTCCTATATTTATGGAAAGATAGTAAGACCTCCCACCATCTGTTGATACTGTTGGGATTATTAAAAGAAGTAATGCATATTAAGTACATAGCCAGACATTTAAAAAATCATTTACAGCATATGTAACTTATTATCTAACACCAACAAAGATGAGAAAAGGATATCAGTGTTTGAAATGTACATTTATTTGGCATTATAACTATTAATAGGAATATTCTCTGGAAAGAAATTGGCTACGTGTATAAAGTTTTAGATTGTTTCCTTGAGATAGTGATTGCACATTTAGGAATCTATACTGAGGAAACAATCTGAAATATGGAAAGAGATTTATATTTATCATAGAATTATTTATAATTGCAATAGGTAGATTCAACTTAATATTAAACAGTTGAGGGATAGTTAGAGAAGTAATGATTTAGCCATATAATGTAACATTCAGCAGCTGTTAACAAAATGTTTATGAAGAGTTTTAATAACAAGGGAAAATGATAGAACTTTAAGTAAAAAAGCATATGTCATAATACAATAAGTATAAAAATGATAATAAAATATGAATTGGGAAAAAAACCTGCCAGTAATGGTTGGATCAGAGAAGCAGAACCAGTGTGAATGATGTGGGTGATACAGAATAAGGGAATAGACTTTAAAGAAATTGTGGTATCTGATTAAGGAGTGTATCAATGACAGTGCTCTTGCTGTTGTGCTGTAATACGTTGGGTGAGCTGGACCCTTATGGGTCGGCTGGGTGGTGGTGAGGAAGGCGAGCTGAAAGGTTGGAAAGCGAGGGTGTGTAGGAACCTGTGAGAATGAACCACAACACATGAGGATGAACACTCAAGTCATCTGTGAATGTTAACCTTTGGGTAAATCAGTATTTTCTTCATATCTTCTACTGAGCATTATTTTTAATAGGAAAAACCACAGACATTTTATTAGATAACAATATAATGAATAATGTATAAAGATTAGAGGCTGATTACAGTGGCATTAACTTAAATCAGTAGATGGTGGATTTACCTGGCCTGTATTTTACAATTCTCCTCATAGTCTTTGCAGTTCCAACTTCAAAAGCTGAGTTCAGTTTGTCAGGTTCTGAGAGGAATCACAGTGATTTTTATAGCTGGTAAATTTTCATTCATCTGTACTGCTAGTATTTAGACAAGCCTCAAATAATTTGAGTTTTGGAAGAAATTGTGTTGGTTAATATAAAATATGTATGTGTATATTTTAATTTGGAAATGATCTCATTTCTAGAACAGTACAGGAATCTTTTCTTTCCTTCCTTAATCATTTGAGAGTAATTTGTTAACTTCATACTCTGTACTCACCAGAAACTTTAGTGTAAGATTCCTACAAACAAGGATATCTTCCTTTGAGAAATGACTGATTTGGGGGCTACAGCAAGGAAAGTACAAGATGGGACAAGAAATCTTGTGCCAGGAAACAGAGACACGCTCAAACATGATGTGATTGTTGTTGGTTAGTCGCTAAGTCTTATCTAACTTTTGCAACCTCATGGGCTGTAGCCTGCCAGGCTCCACTGTCCATGGGATTTTCTAGGCAAGAACACTGAAGTGGGTTGCCATCTCCTTCTGCAGGGGATCTTCCCGACCCAGAGATCGAACCTGTGTCTCTTGCATTTGGAGGTGAATTCTTCCCACTGAGCCACCAGGGAAGCTGGGGGTTATTCACATAGGCCCAGTGTAATCACAAGATTTCCTGAAAGTGGCAGAGGAGGAGTTTGGAATGAAGTGATGATGAGAAGGAATCAATATACCATTGCTGGCTTTGAAGATGGGGCATGGGTCACCTGAGCCAAGGAACTTGGGCAACCCCTAGAAGCTGATAAGCATAACAATCAGTTGCTGCATAAGTTAAAACATTTTGTTTTAAAACATACATGGATAATAACCTAGACTAGAATAAGAAATTTGTGTGACTTTTAAAAATAAGTGATACATCAAAGACTATGGGTGCTCTTTCAGATTCTGCACCAATGGCCACCATGAACACTCATGGCCGTGTACTTACTTTCCTTTTTCCCTGTTATTAAGTGAGAGAAGCACTGTCTCACTTAAATACTGTTAAGAGCAGAAAGATAACTGTGTAAATTCTCAATTCATTTTCTTTCTGCTCCACATTCACCCTTCAGTACCTGCTCTGCAGTAATGGACTGGACTCTAACCATTTCTCCTTTACAAAGAGCATGATGTTAAGCTTTATTAGGTGCTAAAGGGGTCAGGATGCTGGAGGGGAAGGGATTTTTTTCCTTCTTAGTTTCCTAATGTCCCTTTCCTAGTTTCCTCAAGAACTGTGTGTGTCCTGTTCCCCTCCCCCATTCCCTGGGGACATCTGGTGGCGCTCTGCCTCAGCCACATGCCCAGAGTAAACAGGCCCTCACTGGTCCTGCAGTCCCGGTCCCGACCTGCCTTGCCACGGCCCTTCTAAATGGACACCATGTACGTCAGGCCTGTGCAGGCAGTGCCTTGACATCTGCAGGCCTGTGCACCAGCCTTGGCTTGCTTTTACCCAGGGAATTGTTTCCTACAATTCTCTTCACACGAGTACTATGCATTCTTGTGCCTGTAGCAGTGTCCTGACTACCTCTGCAGGCTTGCTCAGCAGCGTCATCACACCTGCATTCCAGAGAAGGGTTTCCTGCTTGTCTGGCAGTGTTGGACCAGCTCTGGTTTGCACAGGCTGATGAAATTCTCTGTTACCGTGTGTGCTGCAACCAGTGCTCCACCAGTAAGAAGCTCCAGGTTTGAGGAGGGGACCCTTCTCCCAGGTTTAGTCTTTTGGGGTACTCTCCCTCAGCCTTATTTTTCCCATCAGAATTTAATAATTATTTTTCTTTAAAAAATTACAAATGGCTTTATTGACTTACAACTGGCAAATAATACATATTTAAAGCTTATGCTTTTATTAGCTTTTACATATTTGTATAACAGTGAAACCATTGCCATACTGAAGTTAATGTTTTTGTTTGGTATATGTTATATAAAATGAAATAAACTTTAGAAAGTTTATTTTGAAATGTGCAGGTAAATGTAAAATAAAATCGTGAGAGTCCCACCACCCAGAGTTTACACATACATGTTAACAGGTTGTTTCATTTCATAGTATTTATGCATCTTATGAATGTAAACATGAAATATTTTTAACAGTAATACAGAAAAGAAGCCGAGAACCGAATCTTGGAGTGATATTTTAATAAGCAGTTGTTATCATCAGTGGGAATGGGATGTCTTGATCTGGTACCCCATACTCTTACACCATTGCTTTCGTAGGATAAATTTCATGCCCCAAACAGTGTATGGGGCATTGAGCATGCTCAGCTTTTTGTTCAGAAATTATGCATAAATTAAAGGAAAAGGGTGGTGTGGGAATAATGGATATGAGAATTGGTTCATTTATTCTAGTATTTACACATAGAAATTAAGTCTCCTAAAATAGGAAACTGGAATGGTATACAAGTTTCTTTTCCCTGCAGTGTTTTTGTTTTACTTGACAAGGTTGTTCTGAGGATTAGATGGAAAAACATTCACATCAAATACTTAGCAGAGCGCTTATGTCAAAATTAGTAAGTTCTCTACTGATCTATGTATAGTGGTGATACTGATATTTCTGTGAAGCATCATTAAAAAAATTTGATTCAGAAGATATATATATTTTGAAGTATATATACACTAGGCATGAAGTATTGATGCATATATTTTTAAATATTTATTTATTTGGCCGTGCCAGGTCTTGGTTGCAGCATTTGAGATCTTCAGTTTTAGTTGCAGCGTGTGGGATCTTTAGTTGTAGCTTGTGAGCTCTTAATTCCCTGACCAGGGTACATGGAGTCTGAGCATTGGAAGCTAACAGTCTTAACCACTGGACCACCAGGGAAGTCTCTGCTGGGCCTGATTTGATAACCTAGAAAACCATAATTTTCTAGAATGTTTCTCCAAATGATGCTTAAGAGTCTAATGTTTGAAAGCAATTCATTGTCAGTTGTCCTTCTTGTTTGCTGCATGGCTTGTTGCTGGGATTGGCATTGGCACTGGTGACAAGGGTGGTATTGAAGAGAAATATGTTTATTTTTTGTTTACGTTCCTACTTCCCTCCCTCCCTTCTTTCTCTTCCTTCTTTCCTTTCTCTCTCCTTTTTCTTGCTCTAATTTGACCCTCTACCCCACTCCTCTTTGACTTACAGGAAGTTTATAAATAATAACTTGCTATAGTACTTGGCAATCTTAGGTTGAGAACAGTGTTTTTCAAATTTGGCTCGATCATGTGGATTCACTAGGGGACGTGTTTAAGAAGTACAATTATAAGTCTTCTGTCTGAATCCCTGGGGAGGGACCTGGGAATATTTATTTTTACCACAAGCTCCTGGATGATATGTGCTATAGACACGTTACGAGATCCCATCTCATGTGCACTGAATGAGAAGATAACAACTCTGGGTTGAACATGTCTGGTTTTTAGTAGTTGCTGCTTGTTGATCAGTATGTGTGATCTTAATAGGCTTCTGCTTGCTAGCTTTCATAATATTTCCATGTCTTCAGAAAAACAAAGCAAAACAAAATCTTGTTTTAAAGACAAGCTGCTTTATTTTTGCTTTTTTTCCTGTTAAAAATAGAGGGAGATTCCCTGGTGGTCCAGTGGTTAAGACTGCTGAACTTCCAATGCGGGGGGCATGGTTTTATCCCTGATTGAGGAACTAGGATCCCACTTACAGCATTGTGTGGCCAAAAAAAAAAAAATCGATAACATAGATAGAAGAAAATGCACAAAACATTTGTATATGGCTTCAAGAACAATTATAATGCAAATTCCCATCTCATCACAGCCCAGGTTGGGATGTGGACTATTGCTGGCATCCCAGAAGCATCTATTTCTTGATCACACCCACTTCCTTACCTTTCTTGCCCTCAGAGTATCACAATCTTGATTTTTATGAGATAATGTCCTCATTTTTCTTTACCTTTTTACCTCTTAAATGTGAATCTGTACAGAATATCTTCTGTTTTGTCTTTTAAAGAACTTCATGTGAGTAGAATCATAGTGTTCACTTTTTTGTGACTTACTTCCTTTGCTCAGGGTTATTCTTGGGAAATTCATCTGTATTAGTCTTACAGCTGTGATTTGTTCTCCTTATTGTATGGAACTACATTATATGCCCATGCAAAAATTTAATTCTACTTTAATGCATAATGCTCAATAAAGTTTATTATCAAAAAAGATAACTCATTGCCTATGTCTGTATAAGGACAAGGGAGGTAATAGATTGGAGGAAGAACAGGACCTGACTTTTTGCCACATAGTAGTAGAAATATCCTTGATTATATTATGTCGATGTATTTTTAAATTGAGGTAACATTGGATTAAGCTTACATCATGTTTCATGCTTACATCATGTTTCATGCTTACATCATGTTTTGATCTCTGTACATGCTACAGCATGCTCACCACTGGAAGTTTGACTTTCATCTGTCGCCCTGCATTTGACCCATTTTCCCATTTTGCTTTCCTCAGCCCCTTTCCACTCTGCTAAGTACTGATCGGTTCTCCATATCTGTGCATTTGTTTTATCTTCATTTGGTTTGTTCCTTTAGTTAGTTATAATCCACATCGCATGAAATCAGATAGTACTTCTCTTTCTTCATCTGACTTACTTCACTTAGCATAATATCCTCAAGGTCCATGTGTCTTGTTGTAAGTGGTAGGACTTGATTTTTTTTTTTTAGTGGCTGAGCAGTATTCTGTATGCTTACCAAATCTTTTTTATCCACGTGTTGATAGGCATTTAGGTTGTTTCATATCTTGGTTATTATGAATAATGCTGCAGTGAACATAGGGGTGCATATATCTTTTTGAATTAGTGTTTTCATATTCTTTGGATAAATATCCAAAAGTGTAGCTGGATCATATGGTAGTTCTCTTAATTTTTTGAGGCCTCTCCATATTATTTTCCATATTATTTCCATAAAATGACTGCATCAATTTACATTCCCAATAACAGAGTTTGAGGGTTCACTTTTCTCCACGTCTTCACTAACACTTATTATTGCTTGCCTTTTTGATAATAGTCATTCTGATGGGTGTGAGGTGTTATCTCGTGATTTTGATTTGCATTTCCCTGGTAATTAGTGATGTTGATCATCTTCATATGCCTTTTTGTCATCTGTGTGTCTTTGGAAAGATGTTGCTTCATATCCTGTGTTCATGTCATCTGCAAATAGTGATGGTTTTACTTCTTCCTTTCCAGTTTGGATGCCTTTTATTTCTTTTTCTTGCCTAATTGTTCTGGCTAGGACTTCCAGTACTATGCTGAATAAGAGTGGCAAAAGTGGGCATTTTGTCTGACTCCTCATCTTAGAGGTGTAACTTTCAGTTTTTTGCTGTTGAGTATGATATTAATTGTGAATTTGTTTTTTATAACCTCTGTTATATTGAAATACATTCCTTCTACACCTATTTTGTTGAGTTTTTATGTAAATAAGTTTTGAATCTTGTCAAATGCTTTTTCTGTATCTGTTGAAATGATAAATGACTTTTATCTTTCATTTATTAATATTGTGTAATCGCATTAATTTGCAGATGTTGAACCATTCTTTCTTCCCTGAAATAAATTCCACTTTATTATTGTTTTAATCAATATGGTTTGAATATGTTTTAAAATGTTGCTGCATTCAGTTTGCTGGAATCTTGTAGAGGATTTTGTATCTGTGTTTTATCTACCTATCTGTTGGCCTATAACTTTTTTTGCATACATATGTTGTCCTTGTCTGGTTTTGGGATCATGGTATACACTAAACAACGGGAATAGTTTGTATGAGTCCCAGAGGGAGAAACTTGTTTGCTAACCTCTTAAAGTTTTGGTTTATTTGTTTCATTTGTTTGAAAAATCAATTTGTCATGGAATCTGAAAAAAGCTTGCATTGATTGACAGTAAAAGTAAAAAATCTTAGATGAGGCTTGCTTTTAGTTTAGATGACCTCATGTTAAAGAAATTAGCTGGGCAACCTTCAGCTCCTCTGCAAACAACTATTGAGTATCTTATTTTTGCTTAAAAACTTAAGCCCTGATATTGTCATTTTTTCCCCATTCTAACACTTTTGCTCATGATAGTGTCTCAACCATTTCTTTAAAAGCATTGAAAAGTATGCTTTATGGGAACTTAACTGTAGATATATTCTGTAGTTCTCAGTTGAACTCTTAGAAGTCATATTATGAAGTTATTGATATATTCACTTGTATGAATTGAGAACACTGTTTTGGAGGAAATTTTATAGTATGATATATATGTAAACAACATGACAAGCTCATTGGTTTTTAAAATTTTTTTACAAGTCTTTACTAAAATGTGTTAACTAGCTGTTTCAGACTTTTTTTCTGTTAGTGCTTTCTATAGTACATACTCTTTTGATGTGGTTTTGAAATATATGATACATTTTTGGAGAAAAATAAATTGAAATTACTACCTAGTAAATCATTTTTCAAGTTAGGAAAAGATTACCATTATTTTAGCAGTGGGTTATTTTGGTCAAGTTTTTGAAATCCTAGTGAACGCAAGAATAGTTTGAGAACCAATGCAATATGAGCTTATTCAGAGTCATACTTAACGGAGATGGTTAGCTGTTTTATGAGTGTTTTTTGGCACTGAGCCAGTTGATGTCAGCTATGTCATCTTCAGAGTTAAAGGTTATTTGAAAAGCAAATTCCTGAAAGTATTGTTGGTCTTAAACACTTACTAAATGCATCTCCATCTGTCACATTTAGAATGTAAAAAGTTTATAATGAATTTTTTGTAGATGAGTTGCATGGTATTGTCATAAATTTAAATGTGAGGTTAGGATTTATTCTGCTGCTTGGGGAAGTTTTAAAATTTGCAATTATCAGAGTAGCATTTGATGAATAACTGGCATCGGTGCTCTTAAGCCATATGGATAATCACCTGTAGCCGCCAAGGTACTCAAACTCAGAAGGCCAAGAGAATTAAGGGTTGGTTCCTCAAAATTAAATTTTTACTGTTACTACTCTTTTGGCTGTGCTGCCTGGCAGGTGGGACCTTATTCCCCAACCAGGGATTGAATCCACACCCTCTTGCTTTGAAAGTGTGAAGTCTTAACCACTGTACCACCAGGGAAGTCCCTGGTTCCTCAAAATTAAGAACTTGTGCATCAAAGGACACTATGAAGAGTGAAAAGAAAACCCATGGAATTGGTGAAAATGTTTTTCAATCATATATCTTACAAGGGAAATATAAGCAGAATATATAAAGAACTTTTACAGCTGAACAGCAACTACCACCCGATTAAAAATGGACAAAGAACAAGACATGGAAGCAGTCTAGGTGTCCATTGACAAATGAATGGATAAATAAGATGTGGTATATGTATATACAATGGAATATTGCTTAGCTATTAAAAAGAATGAAATAATGCCATTTGCAGCAACATGGATGGACCTGGAGATTGTCATATTCAGTGAAGTAAGTCAGACAAAGAGATAATATTGCTTACATGTAGAATCTAGAAAAAAAATACAAATGAACTTTTTTTACAAAACAGACTCAGACTTAGAGAACAACGTACGGTTACTGGAGGAAGGGTAGGGAGGAGGGATAGTTAGGGAGTTTGGGATTGACATGTATACTCTGCTGTATTTAAAATGGATAACCAACAAGGACTGAATGTATAGCACAGGGAACTTTGCTCAATAATCTGTAACATTCTAAATGGGAAAAGAATTTGAGAAAGAATAGATACATGTGTATGTATAACTGAATCACTTTGCTTTCCACCTGAAACTAACACAACATTGTTAACCAACTATACTCCAATATAAAATAAAAAGTTTAAAGCAGGAAGCTAATTCAGCCTCCAGTAATGGGGATTCCATTAAATCTATTAAAGAATATCTGTACAAAGTATCTTGTAGTCATTATACGCCATGTTTTAGACCAGTAGTTTTCATTTTATTTTTCAGTCAGATATGTGGACCCAATATATGAAATGATTTTAAAATATTTGAAAGGGGTGGAACCCCTAGAGGGCCTCATGTACTATTGTCTGTTAGGGTTCTTGAGGGGATATTAATGATACAGGGTTTGTGATTTAAATTATTTTTGAATGTAGTAATGAATTAGGAAAATATTCATAAGGCAGTAAATGAAAATAATAGTTAACAAAACATGTATAGTTCCAGTTTTGCTAAATATATATGTTTAAATTTGCATATAGCTAAAAGAATGGGAGGTTATACCTCAAAATATAGACACTGGTTATTCTTTTATTTGGTGATTATGAATGATTTCAATTTTTCTCCCATTTTCTACAATGAAATTAGAATAAGAATTAGTTTTGTAAATAGACTTTAGAAACTCTTGAATGTGTTATTTTGAAAAAAGCAATAAAAGCAAAAATGTTTAGCCAAAACCTACTTGATGTTATTAAAAACACATGCAGACACACACACAGCAAAAGAAGTTGATACCACAGTGACCACTGTGCATGAACATTGGCCTGAAGTCCTTCCGTGCCTGTTTGAGCATAGGTCCGTTCCTCTACCTTTTGGACACTGGCCTTGGGTATTGATGCTATTTTCAGTCCGCTTTAGCATGTAGACTTCAGAGGCAGAGTGCCTGGGATTGAATACTGGCTCTGCTATTACTCATTGTTTGATCTTGGACAAGTTACTTGATAGGGCCTGAGTTTTCTCAACTATGAAATGACACCTAACAGTGTGTTGTTAGGATTAGATGAGTTAAATTCAATAAGATGCCTGGAGCAATGCCTGGCACTTAGTAAGTGGTCAGTTATAGTTGTTGGGATTATTATTATTCCTATCATTTGAGTTATTTTCCCTCTAAACTCTCTCTTCCTCTCCCTCCCCTAAAGTTAGCTGGGAATTCCAAAACTTTATGAGTGAAGTCATACTTCTTATTCAGAGTAACTTTGCCGAACAGGTCATTGGTCAGTATATTGTATACTAATTCTTTCTAGTAAAATTTAGTAGCAACCACACTTTATTTTATAAGGATTTTTATGTTTTTATGGTGTGATTTCTGCCCAGAAATGGTATACTGTGGTTCTGATGGGGGTCCCCAAGACCACCCCCAAGTTCACTGCTTTGCTATCTTAGTGGATTTATAGGACTCAGCATATGACTACTCATGATTCTGATTTATTACAGTGAAAGAATACAGAGCAGAATCAGCAAAGGGAAGAGGTGCATGGAGTAAAAGTCCAGAAGAAACCAGGTGTGAGCTTATAAGAGTCTCTGGAGTCACAGGGGATATGCTTAATTTCTCAGCAATGAGTTATGATGACATATGTGAAATGTCTACCAAGGAAGCTCATTAGAGATTCAGTGCTCAGGGTTTGTACTGAATGAGGGCTGTTCAGGTAGGCGCCCTCCACCTGGCATGTACCAAATTCTCAGACTCCTAGAAAGGAAGCAGGTGTCCACCATAAACCACATTGTTTGCAGCATTTAGACATAATGAGCTGTTCTTACCAAGGACTGATAGCAATCCTCCTGAAATCTTAAGTTCTCAGATGCCAACAATTGGCCAACCTTGCAAGCAGATCTTTCTAAGGATAGCAGTCTCAGGCCTGCTGTGTTTTTTTCCAACAGAGATATATTATAAAAATGTATTTTATCTAAGATATTCATATCAGTAAATCTATAAATCTTGAAAACAGCTTTATTGAATTATGTAATACACCTTAAAATTTACCCATTTAAAGTGAAAAGTGTAGTTATTTTTAGTAAATTTATAGAGTTGTGCAATCATCAGCACAGTCTTAATTTTAGAACATTTTGATTGTCCTGAAAAGAAACCCCATTTCCATGAGCAGTCATTTCCATTCCTATCTGTCCCGCTGTCTCCCTCTTAGCCCCATCCCCAGGCAACCACTAATTTATTTTTTGTCTTTGTTGAACAAATCTATACATTTAATGTATTTTTACCTTTATTTCACTTCTGCTATTAATGGCTTTTGCAAGACAGTAGTTCAAAAATTATTCAAGAATATTTCTCTTTCAGTGTGTTTGAAAGAGTCAGAGTTTGAATCTATCTGGTAGTCTCTTAAGTCTAAAGCCTTACAAGCAGCAGTCGTCATCAAAATTGTTATATGAATTTGTGATAAAGAAATAATTCATTATATAGGCTCTTGTCTTTGCTTACTTCATTCTCACCATTTAAAAAGTATACTATACAGTTGGTTGAGGCTTCCCAATGAGAATTTTGATACTTTACCATTTAGTTCTTTCATGGCATCTTTTTGCTGTAAGATAGATAAAGATTCATGTAGAAAATTGGATGAGGTTGGGAGAGGTAGCTACACTAGTGCCATTGGGAGATAGAGAGGCAAAAAGGTGTGTTATGTATTGTTAGGAGAGAAAAGACAAAAAGTATTACTTTATAATAAATGGCTATTTTTAAAAAAATTCTCTAATGTGGGTACAATATTCAAAGATAAATAAAACGTACATTTGGAGAAGGAAATGGCAATCCACTCCAGTATTCTTGCCTGGAGAATCCCATGGACTGAGAAGCCTAGTAGGTTACAGTCCATGGGGTCGCAAAGAGTCGGACACGACTGAGCGACCTCACCTCACCTCACCTCACATTTACAAATTATATTTTAAAGTACCGTAATTCTTTAAGATTGTAAAAATGTTAAGTCAAGGTGCTTGTGCATTTTTAAATCATTATTTTGATTGAAATCTAGTTTCTCCCACAATTGAGTTAGTAGAGAAGCTGTACTATACCCACTCCAGTATTCTTGCCTGGGAAATCCCACGGACAGAGGACCCTGGCGGGCTAGGGTCACATAGAGTCAGACACACTGAGCAGCTAACACACACTATAAAGTGAGAACTGCGGGAGGGTCTTTATTATGTAGCTAAAACAGAACTTAGTCACCATGAGTTAAGTAGGTATTGACTAACACTGAGTGTTTACTTAAATGTCCAAATCTGTGTAAACAGTTACGCTTTTGAAGTACTAGTTTCATTTTAATGTTAATCCATGTTTATATTTTAAAAGATATTTTTGGACATCAGGAGTGAATCTATCATATAACTTATTTCCAGAGACAAAGCCCCAGAACTTACTGTTACTCCTCTGCTTGTCTTCCAGGTGATTCTACAGCGAGATGCTGCTCTCCATAGGGATGCTCATGCTGTCGGCCACACAAGTCTACACCATCTTGACTGTCCAGCTCTTTGCATTCTTAAACCTCCTGCCTGTAGAAGCAGACATTTTAGCAGTAAGTAAATTTAAACAGTAACATTTATTCATGTCTAAAAACATCCCTTAAAGAAAAGTTTTTTGTTTTAGTTCTGAATGATAGAGTGAATAATGAAATAATGAAATCTTACAAAGTGTTTACTTACAAACATGTAAGTTCATACATGTATTTGTTACTTGAGAGTGTAAGTGCTCGTTTTTTAGTTGGTTGATCTCTAACATAAGATCTCGTGTACAATAAGTACCTGATAAATGTTGCTTGTGAGAGTGTTTGTGCTCTCTTTTGAGTGCTGGTGCCCACATTGATTTACATGCTATGTGTTTACATAGAATCTTACTGTTTTTTCTTGGTCACTAGTGTATCTGTAATGACTTTGATAGTGATATTTTAAAAAATTGTACAAATGGCCATAAAAGTTTTAACTTAATGAGTCCAGAGGAGAAGCCTAACGATTTTATCTTTGATGGTGGGTAGAAAAATTTTTAGAGAAGACGGCTGCTCATCAAAACCTTTAGTTCTTTCTGAGCTACTGTCTTACTGTCCTCTGTACTAGGAAGGGTGTATACTTACTATTTCTCGTTTCTGTGAAGCTAGAAAAAGAATTAACTGTATCTGTACATGTGATATGTGTGTGTGGATACACCTATACTCTTGGTACTATGTTAAGGATTTATTGGTTTTTTTCTTTCCGGGTGCAAGCAATTTGCTTATTAATATTAGGTAAGAAAGAGAAGGGCCAAAATTGTTGCTGACCAAACTTTATTTTGATCCTCAGCCATGCTTCTTCATACTGTGGCACTTGTGGAAGGGCCTAGAATCACTGCAGAACTTTAGAGAGCCAGGCTGCTTTCCATACCTTTTCTCCCCTCTGTTGTTCTGACATCTGCCACTCCTTGTCTTTGTTTCTTTCCTTTTCACCTGAGGTAGAAGTGTTAATTGCTCAGTGGGGTCCTACTCTTTGTGACCCAGTGGGCTGTAGCTCACCAGGTTCCTCAGTCCATTGGATTCTCCAGGAAAGAATACTGGAGTGGATTGTCAGGGGATCTTGTCCAGAGGATCTTCTCAACCCAGGGCTCGAACTGAGGTCTCCTGCATTGTAGGCAGGTGCTTTTTTTTTTCCTTAACCTGAAGTAAATTGTTCACCTATGCTATGGTTCAGCTATGTGAAGGGTTAAATGATTTTCAGTGGATTGCTCTGGGAATATGACTGGCTATGTGATATGGATCAAAATTCTTGGTCATTCTAAATGCCTCCTTTTTTAATTTTTTAACTGGAGTGTTATAATGATTAAATAAGGTAAACTGTTTAGAATAGTATCTACACATAGTAAATGTTTTCTCTTTTTATCTTCATTATAATTATCATTCTCATCATCTTTCTCTCACTCCCTTGCTCTTATGTGACTGTTTAAGTTATATTTAAAAATATATTTATTTATTATTTAGCTGTGCCAAGTCTTAGTTGCCGTGTGTGGGAGGGAGCTTTCATCACAGTATATGGGATCTAGTTTCGCAACCAGGGATGGAACCTGTGCCCCCTGCATTGGAAGCATGGATTCTTAACCGGTGGACAACCAGAGAAGTCCCTTAAGTAGTGTTTTTAAATTTAGATACAGCACAAAATATTAGAGATAGAAGAACAATCAGTCCTTGCCAGCGGTGTTGCCTGTGCCTCAGGCAGGTTAGTGTGGAATGTATGTTGATGTCTTCTAGTAAAGGAACTATTCAGCATGCTGCTGCTGCTGCTAAGTTGCTTCGGTCGTATCCGACTCTGTGCGACCCCATAGACGGCAGCCCACCAGACTCCGCCGTCCCTGGGATTCTCCAGGCAAGAACACTGGAGTGGGCTGCCATTTCCTTCTCCAGTGCATGAAAGTGCAAGTGAAAGCGAAGTCGCTCAGTCATGTCCGACTCTTCGCGACCCCATGAACTGCAGCCCACCAGGCTCCTCCATCCATGGGATTTTCCAGGCAAGAGTACTGGAGTGGGGTGCCATTGCCTTCTCCGGCATGAGAGCTACTTAAATCTGGTCTTTATATTGACATTAACAATAGAGGCTGACAGGAATGCAGAGATAGCTGGTGGGGAGTCGGTTGTGGAGTCATGTGTCTAGGAAAAAAGGGGAACTAAAAATTGAGGCAGAGGAACCAGATGTGGTAACACAGTCATTCAGAGGAAGTGAAATAAAAAGTTGAAAACATTAGCTCTTTCTTTTAATTGAATAAGAACATCACTGTAATCTGTATTTGTAATAATAAAATTTAAGTAAGTTGGAAATCAGGTTGATTCTGGCTCCATTTTGGACAGGTATTAGAATGTTGCTTTTGAAAAGCCATAGTCAGTGTTAAGTCATGCTGTTTGTGTGCCAGTTGATTTTGTTTTTGGCAGTTAAATTCTCCCACTTGACTATTAATTTTCTTGCAACAGTTTTGTCCAACTAGTTGGTGAGTTCTGAGAGGAATGGGGGGCTTTCCTGATGGCTCAGTGGGTAAAGAATCTGCCTGCAGTGCAGGAGACAGAGGAGACGCAGGCTCAAGCCAAGGTCAGGAGGGTCTTCGGTTTGGTTCAGTTGCTCAGTCGTGTCCGACTCTTTGCGATCCCATGAATCGCAGCACGCCAGGCCTCCCTGTCCATCACCAACACCCAGAGTTTACTCAGACATGTGTCCATCGAGTCAGTGATGCCATCAAGCCATCTCATCCTCGGTCGTCCCCTTCTCCTCCTGCCCTCAATCCCTCCCAGCATCAAAGTCTTCCAATGAGTCAACTCTTCACATGAGGTGGCCAAAGTACTGGAGTTTCAGCTTTAGCATCATTCCTTCCAAAGATATCCCAGGGCTGATCTCCTTCAGAATGGACTGGTTGGATCTCCTTGCAGTCCAAGGGACTCTCAAGAGTCTTCTCCAACACCACAGGTCAAAAGCATCAATTCTTCGGTGCTCAGCCTTCTTTACAGTCCAACTCTCACATCCTTACATGACCACTGGAAAAGCATAGCCTTGACTAGACAGACCTTAGTCGGCAAAGTAATGTCTCTGGTTTTGAATATACTATCTAGGTTGGTCATAACTTTTCTTCCAAGGAATAAGCATCTTTTAATTTCATGGCTACAGTCACCATCTGCAGTGATTTTGGAGCCCCAGAAAATAAAGTCTGACACGGTTTCCACTGTTTCCCCATCTATTTCCCATGAAGTGATGGGACCAGATGCCATGATCTTCGTTTTCTGAATGTTGAGCTTTAAGCCAGCTTTTTCACTCTCCTCTTTTACTTTCATCAAGAGGCTTTTTAGTTCCTCTTCACTTTCTACCATAAAGGTGGTGTCATCTGCATATCTGAGGTGATTGATATTTCTCCCAGCAATCTTGATTCCAACTTGTGTTTCTTCCAGTCCAGCGTTTCTCATGAGGTACTCTGCATAGCACCTAAAAGCAGGGGGCAGCATGAACACATGGGCAGAGAGAGGCCTCTGTGTGGCCCTTTCTCCACCTTAGTCCCAAACACAAGAGGAATACGTGAGGAGGGGAAGGTGGAGTTTAAATAAAATGGAAAATAGGACATCTAAACCTCCCTGGAAGAGAAGTTTGTATTTTACAGCAATAAGCCTGAAAAATAAAGCTTTCTACAAATGTCAAACCAAAATCAAATCAAACAAGCAATAGAAAAACAACCATAAAGTAGCCCAGTTCATTGTAAGCTGCTTGAGAATCAAAATTATCTTAATCATCTTTGCAAATTCAATGCCAAGAGCAGTGTCAAGCATATATTAGGCATCCAATAACTTCATTTTTTATGAAGTATAAACAAAACATTTTATTAAAAAGTTCAAGTGAAAAAAAAAGTTCAAGTGAGAGTCATATTTATACCCAAAAGACATGAAAATGGATATAAAACATAATTAAGCTTTATTAGGACAAATTGAAACAAGTTATATAGAGAAATTAGTATTAAAAATTTCAGTCATTAATTGGTAAACAAATTATAACAGATATACACCAAAGAGAGCATCAAGTAAGTTGCAGAGAGAAATCACCAGCATTCTAAGCAAAGCACCAGAAAAGTACTGAATTCATGTGCATCCATGTTCTGCTGGGAGGTGGGAAGGAGAGGTGAGCAATAATTTTTAAACACTATTAATAATCCCATATGTCAATATGTGGCCAAAAAAAAGGAACATGGATAACCAAAGTTGCTGCTGCTGCTGCTAAGTCACTTCAGTCATGTCGGACTCTGTGCGACCCCATTGACGACAGCCCACCAGGCTCCCCCATCCCTGGGATTCTCCAGGCAAGAACATTGGAGTGGGTTGCCATTTCCTTCTCCAATGCATGAAAGTGAAAAGTGAAAGTGAAGTCGCTCAGTCGTGTCTGACTCTAGCGACCCCACGCACTGCAGCCTACCAGGCTCCTCCATCCATGGGATTTTCCAGGCAAAAGTACTGGATTGGGGTGCCATTGCCTTCTCCAAACCAAAGCTACTCAAACCAAAGTGAAAAGTACCTCTGTCATTGAAGCAAATGACATATACTGACACATGTACCATTTAGACAAAGCGTGAACAGTGAATGAAAGAAATCTGAGAGTAGGCAGGTGGGAACTTCTATACGAGGTACAATTTCAGCTGGTTCACCCAACTTTTTACTGGAGGTATAGAGCAACGGAGGGGGGCAATTCTACTTCTGGAAGAAAAGGATAACACTCTAAGGACAGCTTCTGACCCCCTTGCTTCATTTTTGCACTAGTGGATGGGAACTAGCCTAGATCTAGTTGCTCAACTTGCATTAACTGAGACTTGAAATAAACAGGAAACTGAAATTCCTTGCAAACTGTCAAAGGCAACTCAGGCTTTCAATGGCATGCATAGGGAAGCTTTATTCTTTATCCTACAACCTGCTTTTCACTTTTTATTGCAGGTGCTGAACCTTAAAAGGAAATATCAAGGTATGAACTAAGGGAAACGTCAGGCTTTGAATGAAAGTTGATTCACTGAACATGTATTCCCCTCTCTTCCTTTCCAGCTCACATCAAACGCTGGTGAAGATGTACAACAGATGAACAAAATCCAGAGCTGTGCTGAGAACAAGAGGGGACCATGGCTGACCAGAGGTTATGACAGACTGTCGGAAGACAGAGAGCAGGCGGGACTACAGGGCTTATAACGGGAAGCAGTGGCAGCAACAGCTGAACTCAAAGGGGCAGAAGGGTCATGACGGGACATTCTGCCTGGGGTGGGGAGGGCAGTGAGCATGGGGAAGGGGATGAGATGGGGCAGTTGGCCCCCGTCCCCACCTCTGCCCAGGGAACTAAGCTTCCTAAGGTGGTGCTGATGCCCAGAGTGAAGCCTCAACACCTGAAACCGAAGCTCACCAGTGACCATGCCCCATTTACACTCACAAAGCCCAGAGTCTCACTGCCGGCGCTCTCATTTGGGGGCAGAGTTCGCTCAACAGTGGAGGAAGCGCACACCAGCTCCTGCTCTATCCCCTGCCCTGTCCAGTCATGAACACAGACAGCCCAGGATCACCGGACGCTTGAAGAAAAAACAAACAACACAAAAAGAAGGGCCAAGGTGTTTAGAAATAATACTATGCACACACTGAAAAATTGACTCAGTAAGAAACAGAGATAATCCAGGAAAAAGTGTTAAGTGCTCAGTCTTGTCTAGCTCTTAGCGACCCCATGGCCATAGCCCTCCAGGCTCCTCTGTCCATGGGGATTCTCTAGGCAAGAATACTGGAGTGGGTTGCCATGCCCTCCTCCAATGCATGAAAGTGAAAAGTGAAAGTGAAGTCGCTCAGTCGTGTCTGAGTCTTGTCTAGCTCTTAGTGACCCCATGGCCGTAGCCCGCCAGGCTCCTCTGTCCATGGGGATTCTCTAGGCAAGAATACTGGAGTGGGTTGCCATGCCCTCCTCCAGCAGATCTTTCCTACCCAGGGATCGAACCCGTGTGTCTCACGTCTCCAGCCCTGGCAGGCGGCTCCTTTCCCACTAGCACCACCTGGGAAGCCCAATTATAGAGCCAACGACAAATGCTGGGACTCCCGTCCACGTAATGATAATAATGGAACTGACAGAAGTCAGGAGGAGACAGAGGGGATAATACTGGGCCTCTCAGTTTCTTTTCAACCTAGTAGATAATCAAGAGATCCCACACAAAAATTTAGCCAAAACACATACATTTAAGTACTATTATTTGAAGTGACATTTACTACTAACAAAACTCAGGATGGTTGGATTTATGTAAGTTAGACTGCTCTTTTTTCACCACTTAGAATCAAGTGATACTGTCAAAAATTTTTAAGTCACTACTTACAAATTTAGGGCTTAGGATTTTGGAGAAAACCAATAACAACACAGAAAATAGATATGGTTAAAAATTTCTAGTTCCAAGACTGAGCTGAGAGAGAATGCTTACTTCTTACTTAATACAGTCTTCATCATTTCCATTTCTGGCATTTTTTTCTTTTAACAATGATAAATAACAGAATGATAATAACATATTAAATATGTTTCTAAAAAATGTAAGGCCAATAAGCAAAACCAATTAAATATAAACTTGACATCTGCATTTCCCAACACAGTAACCCAATTTCTTCTTGAACAGAATAATGAGTAATAAAAAATGTGGACTTTAGGGTGGAACAGACTTGAATCTCAGCTTTAGTACTTACTAGTAAAGTGAACTTGGGCTTAATTTACCAAACTTTCCCAATCTTCAATTTCATCAATCACAAAATAGTGATAAAATTTTGCCTGAAGCGTTGTTATGACAATTTGAAAAGATAACGTATGTTAGAGTGTATTAATGAGATAATATATAATAAAACTTGAAACAAGATATATTGAAATATGTGCCAAGTGCATATTAAGCACTCAACAAACAAAGTTGGTTGTTAAATCGTTAACCTTCCGGCTGCTATCTTCGGAGTATATAGCTGGCAATATAACAATAAAATCCAACATAATGAGAGTGTTGTATTTCTAGGCAACTACAATAGAGACAATTAATAACTGGATCTCTTTTGTGCCTCCGGGAGCAATGATTCTCACATTCAATATGCATATGAATCACCTGGGGTTCTAGTTATAAGGCCACATTCCAACTCAGTGCATCTGGCATGAGGTCCAAGGATTTGCATCTCTAACGAGCTCTCGGGATGTCAGTGCTGTCTTCCAGGGACCACACTCTGAGTGGCAAGGCCCTGGATGACAGAATGGGCTGGCAAAAGGATTTACTGATAGGAAATCTTCATATTACAAATCTGGAAGGCTGAATCATTGCTTTTTAAAGCAAGATAATGATGAATAGATGTGTATTGCTCTTTTACATTCAGAAATGATGTGAGATGATGAGGACGGAGTAAACGCGTCTACTTAAAGGGCCACTGTGCCCACCAGCTCTTGTCACTCTGTACTCCCCATGGACCTGCCCTCGGGCTGGCTGGCGCGGTCACCATGTGAACGGTCTGACACTGCTTGGTCACCTGTGAGAGGTTACATGCCAGCGATGGAACAGTCTCGCATGCTAGTTCATTCTGGACCTCTGCTGGCCCTAACAATTGCATGCTGGAATACCTTCACAAGCATTATTACAGTACATCTGACTCAACTAGAGCATTTGGGTTGAGATTTTAAGTATTTCATACTTATAACCACCCTGCAAAGGGATTTAGCAATGTCCAAAAAGTATTTGACCTAGCAGTCCCGTTTCTAGCAAGGCTACCCTGTTGCGGAAGATAGAATAACGATGCCCCGAAGATGCCCATGACCTAATCTCTACCACCTGTGAGTATGTTACCTACATAGCAGAGAGACTTCAAAGATCTTACAGATCTTCAGATAGGGAGATTATCCTGGATTAAACAGGCGGATTCAATATAATCCAAGGATCCTTAAAGAGAGATCAGAACAAAGGAATGTTCTCCACCCACTGCAGCTGGCTGTGAAGAAGAGGAAGGGAGATAGGAACCAAGGAATGCAGGTGGTCTTTAGAAGCTAGAGAAGGAAGGGCATTCCCCCTGGAGCCTCCAGAAGGAACACAGCCCTCTGACACCTTGGTTTCAGCCATTGTTACCTATTTCAGACTTCCACTCTCCAGAACTATATGATAATAAATTTATATTGTTGTAAGCCATTATGCTTGCTATCATGCATGATAGCAGTAATAGAAGACCACTATACCTTCCACATATATGAAATAACATATGCATAAGGCCATCACTGTGGTTTTATCTGTAACAGCTAAAAATCGGCAACAGCTCAAATATCTATCATTAGAGACTAGTTGAAAAATACAGTGGCATGCTTTGCACCTGTAAAAAAGAATGAGGAAGCTCTCTATATCTAACATGAGCTGACCTTTAGGACATATTTTCAAATAGGAAAAAACAAGATAGAAACACTGTGTATTTTACCTTTCAAGTAGGGGAGAAAGAAAATAAGACACATATGTTCTTTTTTCAAAAACAACAACAACAACAACAACAACACACACTACAAGGGTAGCCTAGAAATAAATTAATGAAATAATTAACTATGAGATATTAGGGAACACTATGTTATTTTACCTCTCAAGAAGGAGAGAAAGAAAAATAAGAAACATATGTTCTTAAAAAAAAAAAAACACTGCAAGGGTAGCCCAGAAATAAATTAATGCAATAATTGACTATGGGCTGTGGGATGAAGCAGCTAGGAAGGAAGCAAGATATCTCTGAGAATACATCTTTTAATGTATCACTTTGACTTTTGGACCAGGTAAATGTTTTACATATTCAAAATATAAAATTATATTAAAGTAATATTAAGATATTCATAATTAATTTTAATAATTTTTTACCTATGATTTACATTCTAAAATCTTTCCTAGACTTATTCTGCGACTAATGGAATTCTATCCCAAATCAAAATAAATACTCAGGATCCAGAAACTGTTTCCTGACAGAACGGTCAAAATCATAGATTGCTTGTGGGTTAAGACTGACCATTTCTGCTGATTTTGCTGTTTCTTAAATCATATTCTTATATTACAGACCTCACTGACAGGCTATAGGACCTGGTACATCACTTACCAGAAAAAAAGAGAAAACCAATTTCATAGAGCTAGCAACAGCGCCACCTGGTGGCAAAAATCTAAAGCTATAACGATTAATAAAATTGAAGTAAAGGTTCTTTTTGAAGTGCTGTGTTCTTTAATACTGAAATTATATATGGCAGAAAAAAAGCAACCAGAAATGGCTGGTACTAAGATCTTCTTTTCTTATGAATACAGTATGTATTTTGTCTTCCTTCTTTCAAGCCCTGAGCCAACCATTTTCCCCAGGCTGCCTGGAGAAGTACTGGAAAAGGAGACACGAGAGAAAGAGCTATGGGAGGTGGAAATGGCTCCTTCACATGGCGAAGAGGATGACAGAGGTCTCCATAGGCAAAAAGAGCCCCATGGCCTCAGAGAGGGCAAAGCCCAGAATGGCGTAGAAGAGCTGCTGCTTTAGAGAAGGGTTCCTCCCGTAACCAATGATGAGGCTCCCAAAGGAAAGTAGAAAGTGTTAGTTGCTCAGTTGTGTCCAATGCTTTGCAGCCCTATGGACTGCAGCCCACCGGGCTCCTCTGTCCATAGAATTCTCCAGGCAGGAATACTGGAGTGGGTTCCTATTCCCTTCTCCAGGGGATCTTCCTGACCTAGGGATCGAACCCAGGTCTCCTGCAATGCAGGCAGATTCTTTACCATCTGAGCCTCCCAAGGAAGCCTGAGACTCCCAAACACAGTCCTAATTCCAGTCCTGGAGCCAGCCACTCCTATCGTGGCAGCCCCAGCTGCAATGAACTTGACCACTGTGTCAATGTCCCTTGAAATGGCACTGGTCTGGAAGCTGTGGCTAGGAATAAGTGAGGTGGTCAGGGAACATGGGGCTGTCGAGCTACTGTGGCCCTCAGCTGTCACGGTCGCCGATCTTTTTAGTATCCCTGCAGAAAGTGACCGGCTCAATAGTGAAGAGGTTCCCATGATCAAGGAGGGCATGCCTGTGTGCTAAGTTGCTTCAGTCATGTCTGACTCTTTGCAAGCTTATGGACTGTAGCCACCAGGCTCCTCTGTCCACATCCATGGGATTCTCCAGGTAAGGATACTGGAGCGGGTTGCCATTTCCTCCTCCAGGGAATCTTCCCGACCCAGAGATCGAACCCCCGTCTCCTGTGTCTCCTGCACTATCGGGTGGGTTCTTTACCACTAGTGCTACCTTGGAAGCTGATCAAGGACGGAGTGGAGACAAACTTGGCACAAGTGTACATTTTCAGGGAATGAAGGGCTGTTTCAGGAGAGCTGTTCCCAGTGCAGAGAAGACAGAGAGGGGTGGGCTAGTAGTCAGATCTTATCAACTCCTGTATGAAACTGAGGTTACTCTTAATTTGATATACTGCATTTAAAAATGCACTTGCCCAAAATTCTAGTGAAATTCAAGCAACAAGAAGTAAGGTTGAAAAAATTTATCCTGATGTCAGTTATGGACATGCCAAATCTATTTTCATGGTTTTAAAAATCTATATTATAAAAATGCAGCCAGGGTGAGTTATACAATTCTTTCTGGTTATCTGGTTTCCTAAAAGTGAGAGAAACCACAACCATCTCCCAGGAGTGTCTAAAGTGTTAAATAAAATATATCTTATTTGTTTTTCATCCTTCCTTTCCCAGTACTGGCCAATGAATGAAATTATTTCCTTCCTTAAGCCTTACCAAAAGCAGATTTCTCTTTCTTTTTAAATGATTGCATAAGACCTGGGTTCCATTCTTGGGTCAGGAAGATCCCCTGGAGAAGGACATGGCTACCCACTTCAGTATTCTTGCCTGGAGAATCCCATGGACAGAGGAGCCTGAATGGCTACAGTCCATGGGATTGCAAGAGTCAGACACGACTTACAACCACCACCACCACCACCACCTCAACATATTAAATGATAGAAGTGAGGCAATTAAACAATTTGGAGTAAAAATACCTTTGTGTTAAAAATCTTAAAATAATTATCATAAAAACACTATTTGGATGATTATTTCCATTGTGCCAATGCCCAAGTTGCTATGAGACAAATTAATTTGGTTCAAAAGAAATGTGTTGAGCACCTACTATGTGCCTTGCATCACCCTGAGTCAGATATTGGAAGTGTTCTTTGAAGTTTACTAGAGAACTGGTCTGACTCTGTGCAACGCTATAGGCTGTAGCCCACCAGGCTCCTCTGTCCAAGGGATTCTCCAGGCAAGAATACTGGAGTGGGTTTCCATGTCCTCCTCCAGGGGATCTTCCCGACCCAGGGATGGAACCCACATCTCTTATGTCTCCTGCATTGGCAGGTGGGCTCTTTACCAGTAGCGCCACCTGGAAAGCCCTAGAGAACTGGTAGTTAGTGGTGTGAAGGCTGGGGCTTGTGACTGAAGGAGGGCAAAAACAGACAGACCTGTGTAAGACTGGGAGAAAAAGAAAGGATGCTAACAAAAAGGCAGGAAGAAAAATTATGGAAATGCATGGACAGCTTTCTCATAGGGGTTGCCATTATTTCACCTTACTCTTCAGCTAACAGTATTGAGTCGTAAGGGAGGGTACAGTTCAGGAATTACCATCTCTCCGGGCATCCGCCACCACCTTTGCCGCAGACTTGCTCATCACGTGCACGACGTAGAGAGGGCAGTTCACGGCGCTGGCTATGGTGATGGCCCTCAGCGTGGCTTCTGCCTCCACTGCTTCTGGACGGCACAGCTCATGGCCCTCGGGACCTGTTATCCCCAATGCCAACATCTTCTTTGCTCCCTGAAAAGGCAGCAGGAACATACATGGGAGAAAGCTTTGCTAATGACAAATTCCATCATTATGTGAAATAAATACACTGCCAGCTTTTTATTTTAGATCTGTTTGGCATAAGTGTGTGTGAACATGTGTGTATACAAGTGTGTTTTTGGTAAAAAATAATCTACTACTCTGATTTGTTGCTGTTTAGTCGCTAAGTTGTGTCTGACTCTTTGTGACCCCATGGACTGTAGCCCCCCAGGCTCTTCTGTTGATGGGATTTCCCAGGCAAGAATACTAAAGTGAGTTGCCATTTCCTTCTCCAGGGGATCTTCCTGACCAAGGGATAGAACACTTTTCCTGCTTGGCAAGTGGGCTCTTCACTGAGCCGTCTGGGAACTCCATTACTTTGATGGCATGTTGTTAACTTTTCATATACATATTTCACAATTAAATTATTTTGATTGAAAAGGTGAAGATCTGAGGTCTGTTCTAATCACATTCTTTGAAAAGATCTAGGAATCGAACTGGGGTCTCCTGCATTCCAGGTGGATTCTTTACAGCTGAGCTACCAGGGAAGCCCCTTTGAAAAGAAGTGGTGTCCGTATTTAAGACATTGGTTCAGAACATAAAAAAACAAAGTATTCCAGTCCCCCATATTAGATTCTTCTTGAAATGACTCATGCTATTATGTAGTTCGTTCTATTCTTTACCAATCATACTCTTCACTGCCTTCTCCTCTAACCCACAGAATGATGATAGATCAGTATTTCTCCTCTCCAAAAGTGTTATTTCTTCCTTACAAGAAAGGCAGGAAGTCAAGACAGAAATGTCAAAACTATGTGCCCGGTGTCATACAGCTAAGATGTGGAAGAGTCCAATTTACACCCTGGTCTGTTTGAGCTTACAGCTCATGCTTTCCTCGTATCATCCCCCCCACCTTCTGGCCATGTGGCCACCCTCTCACTGACTTTAATGGGAACTGAGCCCAGGGAGAGAGAAAATCAACCAATAGAAAGGGTAAGAGACAGCTCTTTAAATCTTGCAGATTGTGTACCCTTTTGGCATTAATGATGGAGCTAACATGAGAAGTAAATATCTAGATTCCTCCAGAGCACATTTTAATACCCAATTTCTGAAAAGAGTGGGGCTTAAAACAGCTACCTAATGCTCTGCTTAAGTCATCAGATTACGCTGATGCCCATACTTTGGCATTCTGAACCAGCAGCTTGAGCATACTTTAAATGAAAAAAAAAAAAAAAGTGCTGGGGACACGAAGAAAAATATCTGTGCTTTTAGAATAAACCTTTTTTGAGATCTAATGGCTGCTCTGAAAAAGGGAACTCCTCATTCCAGCACGTATACCACCTGCAAAAAACTCATCAAGGACAGCAATTTCCTTTCTTCCAGTCCTTTGAATGAATTTACCTACTTGGGGCCAGTCATCTTCCCCTAACTCATGGGCAGTTTCCCTTCTGTGGAAGCTCTGAAAGGTAATTACCTACCTCTGCAATTAGGTCTCCGTTTTCGGCATGAACTTGAGCAACGGCTCCAATCTCCTTGCACCGAGAGAAGGCCTCGTACAGCTCCACGTCCCTCACCATGTACACATCTTTATAAGCCATAAACATCTTGAAGGAGTTCACACCTTTATCCTGGGTAAGGATTTTCATTTCTTCTTTAACCTAAAAGGGCACCACAATCACAGCAAAATGTCACTCTTTTAAGATAATACCGCATCTCCAAAATGCTGCATTCAGAAGAAAATAAAGTAAAATGAGGACATCAGTTGAACTCCAGAAAAATATAATTAAGGCCTTGATCATTCCCCTAGGTCAGACTTCATCTCATCTGATGAACTGCTGTGGCTATGATGCTTTTAAATCATGAAAGAGATAATAGTACTCCCCCTCCCCCAAATACTTCACTTTTACACTTAGATATGAAATTCTCAGTATCTAGAGAAACGGGTACTGAGATGGGAAGAAATTATTCTAGAACATGAAAAGACAACCATTTGGCAGCAACAGAAGCAGTCATGTCTCTGGAAGGAATCAGAGCTAATGTAAAGTAAGGTTTGGGGTCAAATCTGAACCTCACAGGATGAGTTAGAAGACGGAGGCGGTGGAAGATGTGAACTGACCCACTGGCAGCTCCTGGAGGTGAAAGATTCTGAACCAGTGGGAAGCCCCAGGAGCCTTCTGGGTTGCCAACTCAAGGGTTCTGATCACCAATTCCAGTGTGTGAGTGGGGAGATTGGGGGTTCCTTCACACCACCAAGCAGTTCTCTGGACATCAGCCAGGAGGTATCTTACAACTCAACTCAATTTTAACGCTACCTGGAGACTGCACCATGTTCCACAGTTTAAGAGTTCAGTCTTATGGGGTGTCCCAGTTGTCCTCTGCACTTCTGACCAACCAGCTATAAATTGGGGGTTCCCACAGCCCCCTCCTCAGGTTCAATTAATTTGCTGGAGTGGTTTACAGAGCTCAGAGAAACATTGTACTTACTGGATCACCAGTTTACTATAAAAGGACATGATAAAGGATACAGATGAATATCAGATGGAAGAGATATTTCATAGGCAAAGGAACAGGGAAAGGGCACAGGGCTTGTGTGTCCTCTGAGAGCACCACTCTTCCCAAACCTCCATTCGGTCAGCATCCTTGAAGCTCTCCAAATCCTATCCTTTTAGGTTTCATGAAGGCTTCATTACACAGGTATGACTGATTAAAACACTGGCCACAGGCAACTAACTCAGCCTCTAGCCCTTCTCCCCGCCTCACAGGTCAGCTGGGGGGGACTGAAATTTTCAACCATCTAATCACACAGTTGGCTCCTGGGTCAATCAGCCCCTGTCCTTAGGTGGCGTCTAAAAATCACCTCTTTAATTCCTTGTAGCTCAGATGGTAAAGAATCTGCCTGCAATGCGGGAGACCTGGGTTCGATCCCTGAGTTGGGAAGATTCCCTGGAGAATGGAAAGGCTACCCACCGCAGTGTTCTGGCCTAGAGAATTCCATGGACTGTATAGGTACGAATATCAGATGGAAGAGATATTTCATAGGCAAAGGAACAGGGGAAGGGCACAGGGCTTGTGTGTCCTCTGAGAGCACCACTCTTCCCAAACCTCCACTCGGTCAGCATCCTTGAAGCTCTCCAAATCCTATCCTTTTAGATTTCATGAAGGCTTCATTACACAGGTATGACTGATTAAAACATTGGCCACAGGCAACTAACTCAGCCTCTAGCCCTTCTCCCCGCCTCACAGGTCAGCTGGAGGGGACTGAAATTTTCAACCATCTAATCACACAGTTGGCCCCTGGGTCAATCAGCCCCTGTCCTTAGGTGGCGTCTAAAAATCACCTCTTTAATTCCTTGTAGCTCAGATTGTAAAGAATCCGCCTGCAATGCGGGAGACCTGGGTTCGATCCCTGTTCCTATCCTTTTAGATTTCATGAAGGCTTCATTACACAGGTATGACTGATTAAAACATTGGCCACAGGCAACTAACTCAGCCTCTAGCCCTTCTCCCCGCCTCACAGGTCAGCTGGAGGGGACTGAAATTTTCAACCATCTAATCACACAGTTGGCCCCTGGGTCAATCAGCCCCTGTCCTTAGGTGGCGTCTAAAAATCACCTCTTTAATTCCTTGTAGCTCAGATTGTAAAGAATCCGCCTGCAATGCGGGAGACCTGGGTTCGATCCCTGAGTTGGGAAGATTCCCTGGAGAAGGGAAAGGCTACCCACTCCAGTGTTCTGGCCTAGAGAATTCCATGGACTGTATAGTCCATGGGGTCGAAAAGAGTCGGACACGACTGAGCGACTTTCACTTCACTTAACATAATAGAGGGCTTCCCTGGTGGCTTAGACGGTAAAGCGTCTGCCTGCAATACGGGAGACCCAGGTTCGATTCCTGGGTTGGGAAGACCTCCTGGAGAAGGAAATGGCAATCCACTCCAGCACTCTTGTTTGGAAAATCCCATGGACGGAGGAGGCTACCGTCCGTGGGGTCGTGAAGAGTCGGACACGACTAAGCGACTTCACTTCACTTTTAACATAATAGACCCTTTCATTGCCCTCATCATGTAGGAAATTTCAAGGGTTTTAGGAGCTCTGTGCCAGAAATGGGGACAAAGACCAGATGTGAGTTTCTTCCTATAAATCATAATATCATACGGATGATAAGAGACAAGATAGGATTAAAACTAGCTTAGTGATTGCCTTTGCAGGTCCATTTCTACTCTCAACAATGACTAATAACTTCGAAGGAAAAGTAGGAAGTTTTGACCAAATAAAACTGCTGCAATTTTTACAAGTTGAAAAACACATGCATACACATAAAAAATATACACATATAAATATAAAACAAAAATATATAATAAAACACAAAAAATATGTAACAAGGATAGGATTACTGCTTAGTTAATAAAAATGTTAGAGTTATTGCTGCTTCTACTTGATAAGAAAAACCCTAACATTCTAGATGAAAAATGGTATTTACAGTTCAAACTGTAAATTCAAATGACTAATAAACATGGAAGAAATGTTAACTTTCCTACTCATTAAAAAGTGCAAAATAAAACAAAGCAATCTTTTCCTACTGTATCAGCAAAGTTTTAAAAACGACAATATCACAAGTTACTCACTTCCATCACAGTTTACTCTTTTACTAATTTTTCTCACCTTTCTCCATGGCACTTTATCAGCTGGCATATAATATATTTACTTGTTGACGACCTGCCTCCTCCTCTAGAATTTCCACCCGATATGAGAAGGGGCTTTGTACAGTTTGGGCTTTACAGGCGGCTCTGGGGTAAAAAAAAATATGTCTTTACCCCAGCAGGAGACACATGAGACCTGGGTTCAATCCCAGGGTGGGGAAGATCCCCTGCAGAAGGAAATGGCACCCCACTCCAGTACCCTTGCCTGAAAAATCCCATGGATAGAGGAGCCTGGCAGGCTACAGTCCATGGGGTTGCAAAGAGTCAGAGACAACTGAGCGTGCATGTAAGCTAAGCTTGTATAGTTTATCTGTTGCTATATCCTAGAACAGTGCCTGGTCCATAGCGGCCACTCAAACACTTTCTATTGGATGAATAATGAATGAAAAGGAGCAGAAAACACCAAAATGTTGAGAGTGAACATCACTGAAATGATGGAATGAGTTTCAAGATGCATTAATTAACAACAGCAAAGGTAGAACCTGGTATAATGTGTCTCCTTTTTGAAAACTTTTTTATAAGTTCTAATTTTCTACTGTAAGTCTATTATTTTTATAGTGGGGGGAAAATGCTTTAGACTGTTTTAAAACTAGCTTAGTGATTGCCTTTGCAGGTCCATTTCTACTCTCAACAATGACTAATAACTTCGAAGGAAAAGTAGGAAGTTTTGACCAAATAAAACTGCTGCAATTTTTACAAGTTGAAAAACACATGCATACACATAAAAAATATACACATATAAATATAAAACAAAAATATATAATAAAACACAAAAAATATGTAACAAGGATAGGATTACTGCTTAGTTAATAAAAATGTTAGAGTTATTGCTGCTTCTACTTGATAAGAAAAACCCTAACATTCTAGATGAAAAATGGTATTTACAGTTCAAACTGTAAATTCAAATGACTAATAAACATGGAAGAAATGTTAACTTTCCTACTCATTAAAAAGTGCAAAATAAAACAAAGCAATCTTTTCCTACTGTATCAGCAAAGTTTTAAAAACGACAATATCACAAGTTACTCACTTCCATCACAGTTTACTCTTTTACTAATTTTTCTCACCTTTCTCCATGGCACTTTATCAGCTGGCATATAATATATTTACTTGTTGACGACCTGCCTCCTCCTCTAGAATTTCCACCCGATATGAGAAGGGGCTTTGTACAGTTTGGGCTTTACAGGCGGCTCTGGGGTAAAAAAAAATATGTCTTTACCCCAGCAGGAGACACATGAGACCTGGGTTCAATCCCAGGGTGGGGAAGATCCCCTGCAGAAGAAAATGGCACCCCACTCCAGTACCCTTGCCTGAAAAATCCCATGGATAGAGGAGCCTGGCAGGCTACAGTCCATGGGGTTGCAAAGAGTCAGAGACAACTGAGCGTGCATGTAAGCTAAGCTTGTATAGTTTATCTGTTGCTATATCCTAGAACAGTGCCTGGTCCATAGCGGCCACTCAAACACTTTCTGTTGGATGAATAATGAATGAAAAGGAGCAGAAAACACCAAAATGTTGAGAGTGAACATCACTGAAATGATGGAATGAGTTTCAAGATGCATTAATTAACAACAGCAAAGGTAGAACCTGGTATAATGTGTCTCCTTTTTGAAAACTTTTTTATAAGTTCTAATTTTCTACTGTAAGTCTATTATTTTTATAGTGGGGGGAAAATGCTTTAGACTGTTAGAAAATTCACACTACGGGCTTCCCAATTACAACCCCCATTGCTCAAGTGAAATACCTATGACTCCCAGAGTAGAAGAGACTTTCTGCAGATGACCTTGTTAAACATCCCTGTCACCCATATCCGTATGCATGGGTGAGTCCTGACGGTCAGGCATAGTAGCTTAAGCCTTGCTATTCCAAAAGTGTGGTACCTGAACAGCAACAGCAACATCACTTGGGAGCTTACTAGAAATGCAGAATCTCAAGCTCTGCCCCAGACCTACTGCTATGCATTGACTGTGTCCCCCTAAATTCATGGGTTGAAATCCTAGCCCCAGTACCAAATGTGACCTTGTGCATGCATGCTAAGTCACTTCAGTCACATCCAACTCTTTGGGACCCTATGGACTCCTACCAGGCTCCTCTGTCCACGGGATTCTCCAGACAAGGATACTAGAGTGGGTTGTCATGCCCTTCTCCTGGGAGTCTTCCCCACTCAGGGATCTCTTACGTCGCCTACCTTGGCAGGCAAGTTCTTTACCACTAGTCCTACCTGGGAAGCCCAGCACCACCTCAAACTTGTATAAAAAAATTAATAAATAGAAGGTGGCTCAGATGGTGAAGAATCCGCCTCCAGTGCGAGAGACCTGGGTTCAATCTCTGGGTTGGGAAAATCCCCTGGAGAAGTGAACAGCTACCCACTCCAGTATTCTGGCCTGGAGAGTTCCCCGGACAAAGGACCCTGGCAGTCCATGGGGTTGCAAAAAGTCGGACACAGCTGAGTGATTTTCACTCACTCAGTTAAGTAGAGTCGAGAGACCAGAAGGGGGAGCTCTCATACCTGCATGTCAACGCAGAAGAAAGGGTCCCCTTCTCTCCTGGCAGGGACCAGAACAATGAAAAGTCATGGACTCTGCCCAACTTCCCTCTCCCCTCTAGGAAAGCCTGCTCCTTCTCTTGCCCTGTGGGGACTTGCATGTGGCTCAACATATTTGTAGACCCTGAATTGCAATTCTTCCGTTGATCTCAAAATATGCCCATCTTTGCTGGAGAAATATCAGGCGGTCTCCTTGTTTTAGGTCAACATTTGGAAATAGAGTATTTGCCAAAGTAATCAATTAAGATGAGGTCACTAGAGTGGACCATAATTCAATATGATTGGTGTCTTTATAAAAAGGGGTAATTTAGCCACACACACACACACGTGCAGAGAACATCATGGGAAAACAAAGGCAGAGATTCAGGTGTTGTTTCTACAAATCAAAGAATACCAAAGGTTGCCAGCAAACCACCAGAAGTTGGTGAGAGGCTGGAAAGAGATTATTCCTGACAGCTCTCAGAAGGGACCAACCGCACCAACACCTCGATCTCAGGCTGTGAGTCTCCTGAACTGTGAGACAGTACATTTCTGTTGTTGTTTCAGCCACCCAGTTTGTAGTTCTTTGTGAAAGCAGTCCTAGCAAACTAACAGACTCACTGAACATAATCTGTACTTTAACAGTATTCACCAGGTGAGTCATTTACATATTAAAATGTGAGAAACACTGGTACGAGCAAGCATCTTCACCTTTGCTCTATCTTATAAAACAAGAGTGAGAGGAAAGGAGGAAGGGAGAAGGGAAAGAAGGAGGGGCCGGAGAGAAGAAGGAAGGCAGGAAGACCTTAAACGCACAAAGGAGGTCAGATGTCTCATTTAGAATGCCGTTTCTGGGAAAAAATTAACTTTTTCTCTGGACTCTAAACCTTGCTACTATGTTTGCTGAGCTATCTGATTACTCGTTTTATATTAACTTAGTGTCTACAACCCAAATTTTGGGAGGAAGTAGGGACATAAGTTACATGGTGACTTCAAATAAAGTCACCCCATGAGCCCTTTCTAGCAAAAAGATTTCTGAATTAAGTCCAATGTGGAAAACATGCTATTGATTTAAATCAGAAATAAAAGTTTCTTCCAAAGTACACATACATGTTTTCATGGGGAAAATAAGCATATTTTAACATCTCACAAAACTTTCTTTTCTATCTGAGTCATGTTATCATTTCTGCCATGGTCTAAATAATGAGCAGATACAGAAGGCTGTAGAAACTCTATTTTGAAATGATTTGACCAGGAGTTGATATTAACAGAGTACCAGCTTAGTGCACAGCTGGGAGAAGCCCTTGAACACATCCCTGGTCTGTCCCGTCCTTGGTTTCTTTCCAGATGTTAAAAACATTTATCTAACTGAAGTCTAATCTGTGGGAAAAGACTGCTTAAAAGTGCCCGGAGATGTTGAAGTTGAAAAGTCCAGTACTTTTAAAAATTGCACTTAAAGTATTTACAATTCATGACTTAAATATTAGGAAAGACTATTGTGAATCAGTATAAGGGATTTATCCTATTATCTTCATATCTTTTTATTTTTTTAGTTTTCTCAATTGATAATACTTCACAGGGTTCAAAACTCAAATGGTACAAAAGAGTATGAATGAAAAGTCATCCCTCCAATTGTGAGTTCCTGGAAGCAACCAATATCACTGGTTTCTTATGTTTTGATGTTGCCCGTTCCTTGATCTTTGCCATGACTAAAGGACTAACTAGAAGAAACCAGACCCCTTCGTGGTTCACCTGGTCACTCCACCACGTCACCGCCACGTGCAGGCTGTAGTCACAGCAGACTTTGGGGTCAGCCCAGCTTCGCCAGGTGTCAAAGGCCTCAATGAGGGAGTGGCCTTTGTGTGGAATAGCAAAATCCATGATCATGGTGGTGCCTCCTGCCAGGGCAGCCTGAAATCACAAAGAGAGGTTCAACAGGTTAGCCATCAGTTTTCCAGTTGAGTCATTTATCTCCTTGAACAGCATGCATTTACAAGCACTTGGGCAAATTTGACGGGTCCAGGAATTTGCACAAAGATGCTGCCTGTGTAAAAGATCTAGAGAGACATGAATAGATGTTCCGTAAATTAAAGTCTGAAGCATTAAAAGAGCTGGAATGGCTTCTGCAAAAAGAATGACACGTCTGGTGAAATGAAAATGGCTTTGATCCAAAGAAAACAGAGTGGAGGCTGTAAAGAAAAGCCAAAATGGAAAAACGGAGACGATTCAAACATTTTCCTTCTCAAGAAAACTGTATTCATCACTGTAAAATCCACTTCATTAGAGTCAGCCTCGGAGAACTGTATCTCTAACGACACTGGGCTCCACACAGACTCTCAGAAGACTCACGTGATTCCCAACTGGTCTTCGTTCGGGCAACTCCTGAATTGTTCCTTAATCTTCAGCTGTCTCCTCTAATCCATCTCCAGTGCTCTGGCCTTAGTGTCACCCCTCGGCTTGCTCCTTATGCCCCCAGTTTTGCTATTACTTCCTCCAATACAAACCCCTTTACTGCAATTAGAAGGAAATTTCAAAGCACAAGTGTGACCTCTTGACTCCAAGACTTAAAACTGAATGCTTCCCACTGCCCCTGGGATAGCCTTTAACCTTAACACGGTCTACAAGGCCCTGCAGATCTGCCTTGAGATCTAGTCTCTTTGGCATATTGTACTACGTTACATTATGACTGGATTAAAAACTATCAAATTATTAAGTCAAATGTCTTTGACTAATTATTGACACTGATTTTATTACAAGATGGTTGGACTTCCCTGGTGGCTCAGATGGTAAAGTGTCTGTCTACAGTGCGAGAGACCCGGATTCAATCTCTGGGTTCGGAAGATCCCCTGGAGAAGAAAATGGCAATCCACTCCAGTATATTGCCTGGAAAATCCCATGGACAGAGGAGCCTGGAAGGCTACAGTCCATGGGGTCGCAAAGAGTTGGATACGACTGAGCGACTTCACTTCACTTCAAGTATGTTTTTAACTGTTGCAGTCAAACAGTGGTTGAATACTCACGTATAGTTGTGAGAGCTGGACCATAAGAAAGGAAGGCAGAATGCCAAAGAAATGATGCCTTCAAACTGTGGTGCTGGAAAAGGCTCCTGAAAGTCCCTTGGACAGCAAGGAGATCAAACCAGTCAATCTTAAGGGAGATCAACCCTGAATATTCACTGGAAGGACTGATGCTGAAACTGAAGCTCCAGTATTTTGGTCATCTAATTCGAACAGATGACTCATTGGAAAAGTCCCTGATGCTGGGAAAGATCGAGGGCTGAAGAAGAGGGCATCAGAGGATGAGACGGCTGGACAGCATCACCAATGCAATGAACATGAACTTGGGCAAACTCCGGGAAATGCTGAGGGACAGGGAGACCTGGCATGCTGCAGTCCATGGGGTTGCAAAGAGTCAGACACGACTGGGCAACTGAACAACAACCACAATTCAAATGACGCAGGTAAAGAAAAACACACAGGTAGAGACATACTAGCGCATGGGTTAAGGGCGCTGACTACACAGGCTTACTGGTTCCAGGGTACAGCTCAGCTTCAACATTACCCTCCAAGTAATTCCTCCACTCCCTCACTCCTTCTTTCCTTCCTTTTTAAAATTAAATTTATTTATTATTTATCTTTGGCTGCTCTGGGTCTTCTTGCTGCAAGCGGGCTTTCTCTAGTTTTGGAGAGCGGCGACTACTCTTGAGCTGTGATGCACAGGCTTCTCATTACGATGGCTTCTCTCCTTGCAGAGCCCAGGCTCGAGGTGTGCGTGGGCTTCAGTAGTTGGCGGCTCGCGGGCTTAGTGGCCTCTCAGCACTTGGCCTCTTCCCAGACCAAGGATCAAACCCGTATTGCCTGTATTGGCAGGTGGAGTCTTTACCACGGGACCAGTAGGGAAGTTCTCTTTCCTTTGTTAGTTCATTTGTACCTCCCTTCCCTGTACAGTATTGCTCTGTGTATCAGGTCCTCAGAACTTATACATCTTGTAACTGAAGTCTGTGTCTTTTGATTGACAGCTCCCCTTCTCCGCCTAACGCGGCCCCGCACCCTCTTCTCAGCCCCTGGCAACCACCGTTCTACTCTTGGGTTTTCTGCTGCTGCTGCTGCTAAGTCGCTTCAGTCATGTCCAACTCTGTGCGACCCCATAGACGGCAGCCCATCAGGCTCCCCCGTCCATGGGGTTCTCCAGGCAAGAGTACTGGAGTGGGGTGCCAGTTCTCTGAGCTTGGTTTTTTTAGATTCCACGTATAAGCGAGTTCATATTATTTCACTCAGCACAACGTCCTCAAGGTCGGTCTCTGTTGTCACAAATGGCAGGATTTCCCTCTTTCTAAATGATATTCCACTGTATACACACAGGTTTCCTTTGTTCACTCATTCATAGATGGACACGTGAATTTATTTATGTCTTTACATGTGAATAATCCTGCAATGAACAGGGGAAAGTAGACAGCAACTTCTTAACTTCCGGGTGCCTCTGATTCCTAACCCGTGAAGTGAGGACAATGATTGTACCTAAACCATAGAGTCGCTGGGAAGATTAAATTGAGGTGATGTATATAAAATGCTTAGTATGGTGTTTGGTTCATAGTAAGTGCTTCATAAGCTTCAACTCACAATGAGCCTTTGTGAATTAGGCATTTTCCCTCTTTTCGTATGGCAGTTGATCTCATCACAGGAAACAAAGTTACATGTTGTCATGTAACAACACAGAAGGGAGTGCCACCAGCTTCTCTCCCAGGTTTGCCCACATGTCACCTTCCCCTACCCCCACCCTACAGCCTTCCTCCCCAGACACAGAGTGCTCCCAGGTTGCAGCAGATACACCAGCTGTATTCCATCTCTTTTTTCGTGCTTACTTCAGTGGATTTTTATTTTTTCCCTAAGTTATTTGGTCCCACTCCAACTTTTTCTGCTCTCAAAAATCTTCCTATTTATATAGGATTCTGTACTTTTATCTCTACCTTTAGATAACATCTCCTTATGCATGGTGAAACAATACATATTTGCATTTCTTAAGAAATCCCTATGGGTATAATGAGAGTACCAGAAAAAATTCCTTAGGCTCTGTATTTTTATTTGAATGCAGATTAATCTTCTCACCTTCTTCCTTCTAAAATGTCTTCTCACAGATATCCCTTGAGGATGAAGGGCATTTTTCTAATAGAAAGTGCTGTTAATTAAAGTGTTGAAAGAAAGTACCTTTTTCGTGTCTATTGAACTAGAAAATAAAGCTTAAAGAACAATTCTTTCCATATTAAAAGTCTCATCACATGCAGGATGTGGGAAACTAAATACAGTGCTGGTGGGAATATAAATAAAATGATGCAGCCACTTTGGACAATAGTTTGGCAGTTCCTCACAGAGTTATCATACGACCTAGCAATTCCACTTCTAGGTATATAACCAAGAGAAGTGAAAACATGTCCACACAAAAACTTGTTCACAGATAATCAGAGCAGCATTATTCATAACAATCAAAAGTGAAAACCACCCAAATGTCCATCTACTATTGAATGAATAAACAAAAGATGGTGTGTTCATACAATGAAATATTATTTGACCATAAAAAGGAATGAGATTCTGATACATCTGCTACAGCTCGGATGAACCTTGAAAACATGATGCTAAGTGAAAGAAGCCAGTCACAAAAGGCTACATATCTTATGATTCCATTTACATGAAATGTCCAAAAGGATAAATCACAACGACAGTAGGAAGACTAGTGGTTTCTTGGGGTTAAGGGGGTTGGGGAAAGTTGGGAGGAGAGCTAAAAGGTACTGGGCTTCTTTTGAGGGAGATGAAAATGTTCTAAAATTGTGGTGATGTTTGCACAGCTTTGTGAATGTACTAAAAAACATTAAACTGCACACTCCAAATGAGTAAATATCATTATATATGAATTACATCTTAATAAAATTATTACCCCCCAAAGTCGACCCTATTATTATATGGAGTGAAAGGGGTGGTTATGCACAACGCAATGAAAAATCTTCCCTCCAATTCTGATTTCCAGGAAGCAACACACATCACCAGTTTCTTGTGTTTAGACATTGCCCATTCCTTGATCTTACACAAAGCAAGGACTAAGCAACTAAACAGAAGAAAAACCACTAGTGGTTCACCTGGTCACTCCACCATGTGATACACAAATGATCAGACACACGAATAGACAAACAGGCTGGGGGGGGATACAATTATAACAAAATAATCAGACAGTAATAACAGGTAGCAAGTACACTTCCATAGTAAATACAGTATAGGGGTTGCTAAAAGGAAGTTAACACTGCTAAGCTCCTAGAAGAGAGGGGCTCCCCAGGGGGCGTTAGGTGGTAAAGAACCCACCTGCCAATATAAGAGACGTGGGTTCAATCCCTGGCGTGGGATGATCTCCCTGGAGGAGGGCATGGCAACCCATTACAGTGGTCTTGCCTGGAGATCCTATGGACAGAGGAGCCTGGTGGGCTACAGTCCACGAGGTCGCAAAGAGTCGGACACAACTGAAATGACTTAGTATGCATGCTAGAAGAGGTAGAGGGAAAAGACTGCTGGAAAATTCCAAGGGAAACAGTCAGAGGAGGCTGGGATTTGAATTAGTATCAGGACATACACTCGAAGCTGCCACTAATGGTAATAAAATCTAACTGGTAGGGAGTACTTATCATGTTCCAGGAACTATTCTGATGTTCTAAGTGTTTAAACCATCTCAGCAGCTCTGCGCAGGGCATATCATTGACCCCGTTTTAGAGATGAGGAAACCGAGAACAGCACCATAAAATAACTGCCTAGTTCCTACAGCTAGAGAATGAAATAACTGCCTAGTCCTCACCGCTAGAGAATGACAAAGGCTAGACTGGACCCAGGTCACTGGGTTCCAGAGCCTGTGCTCTCGCGAACAGCCAAGAGCAGGCAGAAGTTCTGAGAAAAGGGTCCGCGAGGAAGAATCAGCAGAAAAGTGGTAAAGGGCAGAATGTATCTGCAAAGCAGAAACCGACTCACAGAGAACAGAAACTAGTGGTTATCTAAGGAGAGCAGGAATCAGTGAGGGACAATCAGGACTGAGAGATAGAAACAAGTATGTATAAAACAGAGCAGCAACAAGGATATACTGTACAGTATGGAAAATTATAGCCATTATCTTGTAATAACCTATAATGGAGTATAATCTGCAAAAGCATTGACTCACTATGTGGTACAGCTGTAACCGACATGATATTGTAAACCAGCTAACTGTACTTCAAAAGCAGGGGGAGGTGGGAGGGAGGTTCAGAGGGAAGGAACACACGTATACTGATGACTGCTTCACGTTGATGTATGACAGAAACCAACACAATATTGTAAAGCAATCATCCTCCAGTTAAAAATAAATGCATTTGAAAAGATGAGCAAGATGTGTGAAGCAGGGAGCCCCAGAGGAAGGCCAGGCAGTGGAGGCTGCAAGGGTGATGGGGGTCTGGGATGACTGAGGCGGTGGATGAGGGACAGAGGAGGACAGCCCAGCTGGGAGAGAGCAGGGCTTCCGTGGAGAGCAGCCTGCGTGTGAGGTGCTCGGGAGCATGCCCACTCTGCTTGCGGACAGAGAGAGACGCAGCCCTGATACCCAATGACCCTCAGGAGGAAAAAAGGAGAAAGATGTGGCAGTGACCTTGGAGAGGATGCTAGAGGGGTCTTGAGGTCAGTGGAAATAACCAGAGAGAGAGAGAAGCCACAGCAACACGCTCCAGAACATACCAGCCCTTAGAAGAAAACAAAATAGGATGGAGTCAGCACGAAACGTATTCAGTGGCTGTTTCTAGATGGCATGCTTACGGGTCTTCATTTTCCTCTAGTTAACTTTTATTTTCTATGGTTGGTCTATTTTCTACAAAAAAGCCTAACTTTCAAAAGATGAAAAAATAGATTTTACATGGTTTTAATGTGAGTCAAAGTCGTTCAGTCGTGTCTGACTCTTTGTGATTACATGGACTATAGCCCGCCAGGCTCCTCTGTCCATGGAATTCTCCAGGCCAGAATACTGGAGTGGGTAGCCGTTCCCTTCTCCAGAGGATCTTCCTGACCCAGGGACTGAACCCAGGTCTCCCGCATTGCAGGAGGATTCTTCACCATCTGAGCCACCAGGGAAGCCTGGTGCATTATGTTAAGTATAGGTTTTACATAATATGATACAAACTCATATATGCATATATGCCATATAAATTAAGTAATGATGAGTCTCTTATGGAACTAAAGATGTGATAGTCAAACAGGCACTTTTATTAAAACTACAGCAAATTAAAATTCCTGGGGCTAGCTATAATTTAATCATGAATAAATATTTATCACAAATGCTTCACATCCCTAATGAACTGAAAAGGAGCAGACATTTGTCTTTTTTCATTTCTTATTCTGTTTCTCTTTCCCACTTTCCTCCATTTCCTCAAATCTCAAAATGGGAACAAAGTGCCTGGAAGAGGACAGCCTGGACCAGAGTGGGCAACGGATGGAAAACGGAATCTGTCTTTTTGCAAACCAGGAGGGCATCATCCGTCCATCTGCCACAAGGATCCTGGCTGCTACCCTGGGACCTGGCCAACAGTGGTTGGGCACCATCAGTGTCCCTCCCTATGTCCTTTGAGCCTTTTCTGGTCTCTCTAGTCACCTAGGGTCCTTTGGCAGCCCAAAGTTATCTCAAATCCCTGAGCATGATTTCAAGAGCTGAAATATTCCCTTCTTTCCACTGGGTCCAGGGAGCCATGTGTTACAGAGGCAATTCTGTAATCTCAATAAAGGGGACATTCAGACGTAGGAAAGAGACCTGTACCTCCCACTAAGTATTTGCCTCTCAAGGAAGAGCTTGTTCATTCAGTCCTGCATTAAGCAACTCTTTTTTTTTTTGTCTTCTAAATCCCTTTTAGAAATCCAGTCCCATTACTTCATGGCAAATAGATGGGGAAACAGTGGAAACAGTGGCTGACTTTATTTTTCAGGGCTTCAAAATCACTGCAGATGGTGACTGCAGCCATGAAATTAAAAGACACTTACTCCTTGGAAGGAAAGTTATGACCAACCTAGACAGCATATTCAAAAGCAGAGACATTACTTTGCCAACAAAGGTCCGTCTAGTCAAGGCTATGGTTTTTCCAGTGGTCAGCTATGGATGTGAGAGTTGGACATAAAGAAAGCTGAGCACCGAAGAATTGATGCTAGTGAACTGTGGTGTTGGAGAAGACTCTTGAGAGTCCCTGGGACTGCAAGGAGATCCAACAGGTCCATCCTAAAGGAGATCAGTCCTGAGTGTTCATTGGAAGGACTGATATTGAAGCTGAAACTCCAATATTTTGGCCACCTGATGCGAAGAGCTGACTCTTTTGAAAAGGCCCTGATGCTGGGAAAGATTGAGGGCAGGAGGAAGGGGATGGCATCACCAACGCGATGGACATGGCTTTGGGTGGACTCTGGGAGTTGGTGATGGACAGGGAGGCCTGGCGTGCTGCAGTTCATGGGGTTGCAAAAAGTCAGACATGACTGAGTAACTGAACTGAACTGAAATCCCTTCTATTTGTTTTTTACTTTATTTTTTATTGAAGGATAATTGCTTTACAGAATTTTGTGTTTTCTGTCAAACCTCGACATGGATCAGCTATAGGTATACATATATCCCCTCCCTTTTGAACCTCCCTCCCATTGCCCTTCCCATTCCATCCCTTTAGGTTGATACAGAGCCCATTTGAGTTTCTTGAGCCATACGGCAAATTCCCATTGGCTATGTTACACACGGCAATGTAAGTTCCCATGTTATTCTTTCCGTACGTCTCACCCTCTCCTCCCCTCTCCTCACGTCCATAAGTCTGTTCTCTATGTCTGTTTGTCCGTTGTTGCCCTGTAAGTAAATTCTCCGGTACCATTTTTACAGATTCTGTGTATAATACGGTATTTATCATTCTCTTTCTGACTCACGTCACTCTGTATTAGGCTCTAGGTTCATCCACCTCATTAGAACTGACTCAAAAGCATTCCTTTTTATGGTTGAGTAGTATTCCAATGTATATATGTACCACAACTTCTTTATCCATTCATTTGTCAATGGATATCTGGGTGGCTTCCATGTTCTAGCTATTGTAAATAGTGCTGCAATGAACAATGGGATACGTATGTCTCTTTCAATTTTGGTTTCCTCAGGGTTTCCTCCTATATACCTAGGAGTGGGATTGCTGGGCCATATGGTGGCTTTATTCCTAGTTTTTAAAGGAATCTCCATACCGTCTTCCATAGTGGCTGCATCAATTTATATTCCCCCCAACAGTGCAAGAGTCTTCCTTTTCTTCACACCCTCTGCAGCATTTATTGTTTGTAGACTTTTTGATGAGGGCCATTCTGACCCGTGTGAGGTGATATCTCACTGTAGTTTTGATTTGCATTTCTCTAATAATGAGCGATATTGAGCATCTTTTCATGTGTTTGTTAGCCATCTGTATGTCTTCTTTAGAGAAATATCTGTTTAGATCTTTTCCCACTTTTTGACTGGGTTGTTTGTTTTTCTGGTATTGAGCTGTATGAGCGGCTTGTATATTTTTGAAATTAATCCTTTGTGAGTTGTTTCATTTGCTATTATTTTCTTTGATTATCTTGCTTTGTCTTTCCCTTTTTGTTCTTTTCCTCTATTTCTTTGCATTGATCGCTGAAGAAGANGACGGACTCCTTTTCCTGTTTGGAACCAGTCTGTTGTTCCATGTCCAGTTCTAACTGTTGCTTCCTGACCTGCATACAGATTTCTCAAGAGGCAGGTTAGGTGGTCTGGTATTCCCATCTCTTTCAGAATTTTCCACAGTTTCTTGTGATCCACACAGTCAAAGGCTTTGGCATAGTCAGTAAAGCAGAAATGGATGTTTTTCTGGAACTCTGTTGCTTTTTCCATGATCCATCGGATGTTGGCAATTTGTTCCTCTGCCTTTTCTAAAACCAGCTTGAACATCAGAGAGTTCACGGTTCACGTATTGCTGAAGCCTGGCTTGGAGAATTTTGAGCATTACTTTACTAGCGTGTGAGATGAGTGCAATTGTGTGGCATTCTTTGGCATTGCCTTTCTTTGGGATTGGAATGAAAACTGACCGTTTCTAGTCCTGTGGCCACTGCTGAGTTTTCCAAATTTGCTGACATATTGAGTGCAGCACTTTAACAGCATCATCTTTCAGGATTTGAAACAGCTCAACTGGAATTCCATCACCTCCACTAGCTTTGTTTGTAGTGATGCTTTCTAAGGCCCATGTGACTCCACATTCCAGGATGTCTGCCCCTAGATGAGTGATTACACCATCGTGATTATCCAGGAGCCAGACAGGAGGGTCCTCAGGAGGGGAAAATGGCAACCCACTCCAGTATTCCTGCCTAAAAAACCTCATAGAGAGGAGCCTGGCAAGCTACAGTCCAAAGGGTTGTAAACAGCTATACACGACTGAGAGACTAACACACACACACATAGGATTCGGAGATCCTACTATACAGTGTATTGCTGACTGGTCAGTAAGTGCCCTAGGTCATGGCTACCTGGAGGACAGGACTGTATCTTACTAAACTTCATGTTTCTGGTACCTGGTAAGAGTCACCCAGGAGGAGTTCAGTAAATACTTGAGTTGATTAATAGTTTTTTCTTGGAGATTTCCTTCTTTTGTATTTTCTTTTAATAGCATTTATTCCTTGGAACTCTAGATTATTATTATTTTTATTAGCAATTCATTCTCTTTTCATCTATCTCATTTCTCTTTTCTTTAACCCAAAAGGAAATATGCAGTTATTAATTATGTAAGTTTATATTAGAAACATGGAGCTTTAGAATAGGCAGGGACCTTATACTTTAGAGACAACCAGATGAATGTTGAATATTCTGAGGTCTGCAGGCTACAGTGACTAGTTAGCTTCAAGCTGGACCATGATCTTGTTGAGAAGTAGTATTCATCTTATGTATTTCAGAGAGTCAAACAACCCCATTTTGTTTATTTCCAATCTGCCCTTTGATTCTGTCGTAGAGATTTGTTAGAGACATTTCATTGCTTGGTAGGTGTTCAGAGGGGTCAATGGACAGAGTTAGGAGAGAAGCTCCTAGTGGTTTGTAATGTGGATGGATTGGATCATACAGAAGGTAAGTTAAGAGCTCCAGCAATGGAATTACAGTCTGGGCTGAATTCCACTTCTACCACTCTGACTCCATGTCCTTGGACAAATGATATAACATCTCTTAAATTTTACTTTACTTATGAAAATGAGATTGGAGAAGAGACAGTATAGGGCAGTGGATTAAGAGCCAGGGTTCTGAGGCCAGACTGCCTGGATTAAAATCCTGGTTCTTCTTATTTACGAGAGCAAGTTATTTTCAAGCAGGGTATTTTATTCTATAGTCAGTCTGTAAAATTAGAATGATGATAATAATAGATGACTTTATAGTTTTGTCCTAAAGATTAAGTAAGTGAATACCTGAATATATGTTTAGCACAATGTCTTAAATGTTCCATAATTGTTAGCCATTTGTTGCTTTTTAAAATACCCTGATGCTGGGAAAGATTAAAAGCAAAAGGAGAAAGGAGTAGCAGAGGATGAGGTGGTTAGATAGCATCACTGACTCAATGGATATGAATCTGAGCAACTCTGGGAGATGGTGGAGGACAGGGGAGCTTTGCATGCTGCAGTCCACAGGATCACAAAAAGTCAGACACAAGTTGGCAGGTGAACAACAGAATTGAATTAAATTTCTGTTAGGGCTGCTGTCAAGGAGAACTAGTTAGGAAGAAAGTGAAAGTGAAGTCGCTCAGTTGTGTCTGACTCTTTGTGACCCCATGGACGTAGCCCACCAGGCTCCTCCGTCCATGGGATTCTCCAGGCAATAATACTGGAGTGGGTTGCCATTTTCTTCTCCAGTGGATCTTCCTGACCCAGGGATTGAACCCAGGTCTCCCACATTGTGGGCAGATGCTTTACCTCTGGGCTAGAACTTCAATCCAAAAAAAAGTGAAAGTTGCTCAGTCATATCCGATTCTTTAGTAGATTAAAACTAAAGCACAGTAATCATTGAGCCTGGGATTCTAGAGAGGAATAATTTTATTTCTGTTTTAACATTGAGTGTGTTTTAATTTCATGAGCAGCAGTGGCCCCCTTGCTCCCCACTGTACTAAAAAAGTAAAGCACTTTTGTACTAAAGATTTTTCTGTTTGTCTTGTTCATGATAGAAACTTTTTTTTTTAACAATATGATTGTAAAAACCAGCGTGAGCAAAGTAACATTTGCTTTCTTGAGGAAGGGCAAAGCAATTTCAAAGTGACTCTCACTCACTAACAAAACTTGGATTCCAAGTCCCAGTGTTACAAGTACTATAGTTCAAGCTAGATATTTTATTTCTGAAATTGTAGCCAAAAGCATGAAACTCGTCAGTAATAGGAAGTTATAAAAGAGTACTTTAGCACAGCTGTAGGTTTTTCATTTCCTAATCTTAAAAGTACATTTTAGAAAAAGTACTGCCTGTGCACATCTATCTTCTTCTTTGTGTTGATCTAGATCTATTTCCTTAAATAGAGGCCAAGTGTCTTTGGCCTTGGAGGAGTTAAATGGCTGTCTCAAGCTCAAAGCTGATCACAATTTAATCAAGTCAATTAAAGAAGGGTGTTTTAATTAAGAGATTAAAAGATACATTGTGATGATGGAGATAAAAGCACTTTGTTGACTAAAGCACTTTGTAAACCATAAAGGGAAGTCACTCAGTCGTGTCCGACTCTTTGGGATCCCGTGGACTATAGCCTATCAGACTCCTTGGTCCATGGTACATTCCAGGCAAGAGTACTGGAGTGGATTGCCATTTCCTTCTCCATTGAAACCATAAAGCACTCTGCAAATATGAATTGTTTTTAAAATAAGAATTTACTCTGAAGCATTGCTGGCTTTCAAGTATACTTCCAGGCTGATTATCCCAGAGGTAACAGAATAGATAGGTTCAGTGATCAAATTTGGATAGTTGAGTTACAATTTATTGAATTTATTACAAACATACAGTGAGAAGCATAGATAAAAGATGGGTGTGTTAATACACTCAGGATAGGGTGAAGAGTCACACTACCCAAATCCTGTGTTTCCTGTTATTTGTCCATAATTTGTCTCTATGCTGGGCTTTCCTGATAGCTCAGTGGTAAAGAACCCGCCTACTAATTCAGGAGACGAGTGTTTGATCCCTGGGTTGGGAAGATCCCCTCCAGAAGGAAATGGCAAACCATTCCAGTATTCTTTCCTGGGAAGTCCCATGGACAGAAGGAGCCTGTTGGGTTGCAGGCCATGGGGTCACAAAGCATCTGACACCACTTAGCGACTAAACAATAACAAGTCTCTATGCTGCATCCACTTGCCCTGGTGACAGTATGTTTACAGTATAGTTGAGGATGAACAAGGGGACTTAACAGATGGAAAGTGTCTAGATCCAGTGTTTGCTTGCTCTGTTGGAGAGACCTGAGGTATTTACGTCTGAACACAGCTGTAATTTGCTGTTGACCTGCAGAGCTGTTGATCCGCCTGTCTCTGGCAAATGACACATGAGGCTACAATGAGGATCCCCAGTGGGTGTTTGATTTAAGGACAGCAATCTGGATGTGTGATCTAATCCATGTTGTGAATATTTAAGATTTGCATCATCCTTCTGTCTTGGCGCTGTTTATACACTGCACTCTTGCTTTGTTCCATCCTTTTAATCCATATTCAAACTAACTGTGTTCATTTTTTCTGTCTTTGGCCTACAGTTTACTGACAGCTACCTTAACTTCTGTTTCACTATGTAAATTTCACCTATGTTTCACAAGTTACTTGTTTACCATTTTTGTTTAGTTTCACGTCTTCCTTGTTTCTTTTTTTTCCTTAAAGTACATTGAATACAGGATCTTAAATAATACAGTAAGCTCACTTTACAATTATCATTACTGTTATCTTTCATTATAAAAGTATAGCAGATCCTTGTTTTGTTCTGTTTCGGTGGAGGACTGAAATATTGTAGAACAGGAATCTGTATCTATAAGGAATGAGGGAGTAGTTATTAAAGAGTTGAATACCTTCAACTCTCTACGTGTATTTCATTGAGTTTAGATCTTTCATTTTCAGTCCTGGATAAAAGTGTTCAGATTACTTAAAAAATGGCAGTCTTAAAAGGATGGTTTGATACTCCTTTCTCTGGGGAAAAGGCATCTTTCAAGGCTAGATCCAGAAATTCAGTAAATCTCTTCCTTTATGTCTAGACCTTTATAATTAGAGAAAATAAAATGGAATTCTTGCTGGAAAATAATCTGTCTAGAAAATTCTTTGCTAGGGAATTGTCTATGGGGAAAAACTCAGGAAAACAGTAGGTAGTTAAATGTTACAGAATTATTGCTTCTCTTTAATAATAATTACATGAAATCAGAATCCAATTGAAACAGTTATATATATTGTAAATTTTATCAGTATATTCCTTTCTTAGTGGATATGCATTTACAAAGTTGAATTGTGATAAGCTGTGATAGTAAATCAGAATCATGGAAATGACAATTTAAATAATTTAACAAACTTTTTGTTTTTAATGTTATGTGTATATTGGTTGTAACTTGATTATTTTTAATTTTATATTTAGTATAATTTTGAAAATGCATCTCAGACATTTGATGACCTTCCAGCAAGGTTTGGTTACAGACTTCCAGCTGAAGGTTTAAAGGTAAGAAAATAGTAATATATGATTAAAATTATAGAATATTTAATAAAGTTATCTTTATTGCTCTTTATTTGTTTAAAGAATGAAAATATTTCTTACTGTTACTTATAAAACCTATATATATTCATTCATAAAGGGCTCAGACTATTGACAAGGTATGAAAAAGAAAGTGAAAATTACTTGTGATTGTATTAATTATTCTGAACTAGCGGCTATTAGCATTTGGCATTTGATATTTCAGATCTGTTCTTCTAGAGTAAGTGCTATGTGTTTGTTGAGATATGTACAAATATTTGTGAATATATATTTATGTACGTATAATGAACTTATGTTTAATACTAATAGAAATATGTCACTTGGTTACCTGCCATTTTTACTTAATTGTAAACTAGAACATCTTTTCACGCTAATAGACAAGGATCTGCATTTTAGTTTGCTGTGACTGCATGGTTTTGCAATATCATGAAATACTATGGATTTTTGAATCATTTTGTTTAATTTATTTACTGTGGATATTTAGCTTGTCCAATTTTTGCTAATGCACTTTGCCCATTTTTTAATTAAAATGTCCATTCTTATTGCTATGTAAGAATATATATTGAAAGTGTTAATCTGTTATTTGCCTTTATGCCTCAGATTATTGTCCTTCATCTTTTAACTTTAAAGTTTCAGAAGTTATATTTGTGTATTATAGTTGCATATTATTATCTTTCTCTTCTACCTCTGGAATCATGCTTAAAAAAATCCTTCCATGCTCCAATATAAGGTTTTTATGTTATGTAAGTGAGAGTACATGAAATTGTGTATATATGTACCACAGAATGTTTTCAGTTTGTTTTAATTTTTTAAAATTCTGTATTTAAGTGCCATAAAAATGTTATTCTCAACTAGGATACTAGGCATCTCTGGGAAGGATGTACCAGTTTTTAAGTTTTTCAAAGATTTTAAATTATTAAAAAATCCCAGTATTATACAACTATTTGTCATTGTAAAAATATTTAAACAGAAAAGAGGTATATAGAGGAAAAAGGAAAAAGCGTTCCTGTACCCTCTTCCTCACCTATACATATTTCTTTAGAGTTCATCATCAGGTTGTTATGTGCTCTCACAGTCTTCAGATCCTTTTCTAAATATGTAGTGTTTTTTAGTTCATACATTTATGAACTTGTAAAGTTCATAAGTGGTTATCACTATGTATATGAAAGGTTTCTTAATTTTATAATGAAACCCATTCTAGCTAATTTATCCAGAAAGGAATTTATGAAGGGATAGAGATGTTGAGAGTATTGTAGCCTGGAGAAGTAGTTTCCAGACTGTTTCAGCAGTAAAACCCAGAAGTGCCTCGTAGAACTGCCATGATAAAAGATTGATGGCAGCCACTGACCATCAGAGAAAAGCACAGAATCTTGTCTCTGACCAAGAAGCTTCTGTGGTCTTAAAACAACCTGCCTCTATGTCTACCCAAGCTGGTCAAAGAGATACCCTTTGCCAAACTGTTTCCTCAAATCTGTCACCTGGATTTTTCTAATTGACAGACTCTAGACCACACAGTCTTCCCTGGTGGCTCAGAGGTTAAAGCGTCTGCCTGCAATGCAGGAGACCTGGGTTGATCCCTGGGTTGGGAAGATTCTCCTGGAGGAAGAAATGGCAACCCTCTCCAGTACTCTTGCCTGGAGAATCCCATGGACGGAGGAGCCTGGTGGGCTATAGTCTACAGGGTCGCAAAGAGTTGGACGTGACTGAGCGACTTCACTTCACTTCAGTCCACACAGTCTAGAAAAGCTATGACAAACAGCATATTTCAAAGCAGAGACATTACTTTGCTGACAAAGGTCTGTCTAGTCAAAGCTATGGTTTTTCCAGTAGTCGTGTATGGATGTGAGAGTTGGACCGTAAAGAAACCTGAGTGCTGAAGAATTGATGCTTTTGAATTGCAGGAAATTCAAACCAGGTTTGAATATCAAACCAGATATTCAAGGAAATCAGTCCCAAATATTCATTGGAAGGACTGATGCTGAAGCTGAAACTCCAGTACTTGGCCACCCAATGCGAAGAACTGACTTATTAGAAAAGATTGTGATGGTGGAAAAGATTGAAGGCAGAAGGAGAAGGGGACGACAGAGGATGAGATGGTTGGATGGCATCACCAATTCAATGGACATGAGTTTGAGCAAGCTCCAGGAGTTGGTGATGGACAAGGAAGCCTAGTGTGTTGCAGTCCATGGGGTCACAAAGAGTGGACCCAACTGAGCGACTGAACTGAGATCACACAGTTACTGCTACTGCTAAGTCGCTTCAGTCGTGTCCGACTCTGTGTGACCCATAAACGGAAGCCCACCAGGCTCCCCTGTCCCTGGGATTCTCCAGGCAAGAGTACTGGAGTGGGGTGCCATTGCCTTCTCCATGCATAGTTACTAGCTATATATTAAAACTTTAGTGAAATACCTGGCTGTGAGGGAGACTGGATAATATAGTTGTTGTTATTTTTGTTGTTTCAGTCTACTTTGGGAAGTTAGGATCAGAGTGTGGGAACAGTGGTTTCAAAAATTGGGGCATTATGAAAGAAAGGTATCCACTATAGTATTTACATTTGATTCCCTCACCTCCCCATATTAGCATTATGTCTTAGAGATCTTTGCACAGCCTTGCTTGGTATTCTGTAACATGAATGACCACCATTTATTAGTCATATTCTATTAATAAATATTCAGATATTTTGGTTTCTTGTCTAAGCCAGTTATTTTGGTAAGATAGAGGTTTGGACGTGTAATAAATGAGTGCATGGTATTTATATATAAAATTTTCTTAGATGCACTAAAGTACTTTTCTAAAAAGCTGTACTAATGGGTATAAGAATATCCATTTTCCTACACCCTTGCCAATCCTGGATATTATCAGTCTTTTAAACTTTTGCCAATCGAATGGGCAAAATAATTGTCTTGTTTTAATTTGTATTTCTCTGATTATCAGCGATTTTGAGTTGGCAGCCTTTCTTCCATTCAGCATAAAGAGTCTGACCATCCTTTTTCACTGAAGAACCTTCCTGCTTAGTAAGCTTGTTTTAAAGAGTTTCATTAACTCCTGATAACCATAGTCTTATTGTAGCTCTTCTGTGCTATTGTAAATTTTGTTGTTTAGTCAATAAGTTTTGTCCGACTCTTTTGTGACCCCATAGATTATAGCCTTTAAGGGTCCTCTGTGCGTGGGATTTCCTAGGCAAGAATATTGGAGTGGGTTGCCATTTTCTTCTCCAAGGGATTTCCAGACCTAGGGGCTAAACCAGAATCCCCTGCTTTAGCAGGTGGATTCTTTACCACTGAACCACCTGGGAAGCTCATTGTACATTTAGTTTACGTTTAAAAGGTATTTTGACAACTCTGTTTATTCACTGCCTGGGGAAAAAAAATAGTGTTAAATATCTGCCTGCTTTTACCCTATAATTCTAGGGCAAGCCCAATAGGTAAAATACAGTGATAGTAAAGAGTATTCTAACAAATTGCAAATTGCTGGATCATTATAGATAGCTTTTATAGTTGCATGACTGGCTTGCCATTGTCCAGAATCAGAATTCACAAATGCTAGCCTACTTCTTATTGTTTACAAGGAGGACTTGACGATAAAGTGGACGTGACTCACAGTAGTGTAATGTCCATAAAACTGATTAAACAGATGTGTTAAAAATATAACCAAGTTAATTTAAAAATATTATATGGTTATAGCATTAAGAGATATAGCTGAGAAATGTTTTTACTTTTGAGCTTTGTCCAGAGTGTTTAGTTGGGATAGTTTTTGTAGGCTTATGTTCTGTAGATAGAATCTGTATTTTATAATAGTATAAAATAATAGTATAAAATAAAAGTATAAAATATAGTAAACTCTGTAGAATCTGTAGATTTTATAATACTATCACTGAAGTACACAATTTATAAAAGATTAGATATGTATGGTATGACATATCAATTGAAATTCTGTTTGCATTCCATTTACATATGCCCCAATTAAGCTAATAGTAACAGAAGAAAATTTTAACTTTAATGTAAAAATGTGAATCTTACAAGAATTAAAATATGTCTTGTTAGTGTTGTTGAAGTCTTAAAAGAAAAATTTGATATTTTTACCTGGGGGAAACGCTTTGTTTTTGGTTATATATTTTAATTGGCTGTTTTAGCCAGTACCTTTAACAGAAAACCTTTTTTTTTTTGAGAACTTATTGGCTGTGCCTCAGATCCAAAAGGAAGATGTATGACATCAGTATGTTCCTTTAAGTCTAAATACCTTATAGAGACCTGACAATGACATATCGTATGGTGTGTTCATTGTCCAGAGTTAGATCCTCACAAGAAGTTCCTTTCTGAGAGTCCCCCTTAGACACTGCAGAAGGTCTTTAACCTCTCAGTTTGATGTTGTAATTCCATTCTCTCTCCTGCCTCACTAAAATAAAAACTTACAAGTAAGTGTTAACTCTTTTGCCATATCCTTGCCAAGACTTATTATCAGAATTAAAGGATTGCCAACTTGATGGGGTATGAAGTGCTATCTTTCTGCTTTTACTTGATATTTCTTGAATAATTAGTGATATCAAGCATTAGTGAGATGTGCATGTATGTGTGCTAAGTCACTTCAGTCGTGTCCGACTCTTTGCGACGCTATGGACTGTAGCCCATTAGGCTCCTCTGTCCATGGAGTCTCCAGGCAAGAATATTGGAGTGGGTTGCCATGCCCTCCTCTAGAAGATCTCCCCGACCCAGGGATGGAACCCACATCTCTCACGTCTGCCTGCATGTAGCATTATATAAGTATTAGTGAGATATAGCATTATTGGTCAAGCAGGCTTCTAGTTTGTCTGTTTTTTTAACCCCTTTTTGTATTGGTTTGTAAATTTTTAAAATATCCACTTTTAGGAGTCCAGACACTAATCTTTTAGTTCAATTTAGTCTAGTTGCTCAGTTGTGTCTGACTCTTTGTGACCCCATGGACTGCAGCACTCCAGGCTTCCCTGTCCATCACCAACTCCTGAAGGTTGCTCAGACTCATATCCATTGAGTTGGTGATGCCATCCAACCATCTCATCCTCTGTCATCCCCTTCTCCTTTTGCCTTAAATCTTTCCCAGCATCAGGTTCTTTTCCAGTGAGTCAGCTCTGCGCATCAGGTGGCCAAAATATTGGAGTTCCAGCTTCAGTATCAGTCCTTCCAATGAATATTCAGGACTGATTTCCTTTAGGATTGAATGGTTTGATCTTCTTGACGTCCAAGGGACTCTCAAGCGTCTTCTCCAGCACCTCAATTCAAAAGCATCAATTCTTGGTGCTCAGGTTTCTTAATCTTTTAGTTATATTGCCTTATAAATATTTTCTTCTTTCTGTTTTTTAACTTAAAATTGCCTTTTAAAATTATGCCTATGTTTAAATTAATGCAGACATCTTTTTTGATGTTTTGAGTTTTCTGTATCTTAAGTAATCCTTCCCTACCCTGAGGTCTTGAAATGTTTTTCTCTGTTTACTGCAAAATTTGTAAATTTTTCCCATGCCCTTCATTCCAAGCTTAGGAGGTCTATAATCTACCCAGGATTATTTTATTGTATAGTGTAAAATAGGCCCCTATTTTTACCTTTTTGAAAGAATACTCAACTACTGAAGCATCATTATCGCCTAGTCAAGGTTTTATCATGCAGATTAGTAATGCTAACAAAGTTTCTAATTAGATTCTCTGTATATTATCAGTATCATTGGAATATTCAGTTATACACCAAAGGCCAGTCTCAGGGGGAGCAAACTTTTCTAGGTTTCTTGTTTCTTTGCTTTTAAGAAGTGCTTTGACAAGTAGAGGAAATAATAATGATTATTAAAAAATCAAATCAAGATTATCTCTGAAAGGTAAGCCTAGTATTTGGGGTTTCCTGAGTATTCCTGTCAATGGCAAATCTTATTTTCAGCAAAATGCCTTTTGGGCTGGATTTACCATGATCTTTTTTTTTTTTTTTTTTTTAACATGTATTTATTTATTTGGCTGCATGAGGTCTTAGTTGAGACAGACAAACTCTTAATTAGAGTATGTGGGATCTAGTGCCCTGGCCAGGAATCGAACCAGGGCCCCCAGCACTGGGAGCACAGTCTCAGTCACTGGACCACCAGGGAAGTCTGGTACCATGATGTTTGTATACAGTGTTTTTGTAATCTGGTACTCAGCCTAAGTTCTTCATGTGAATGAGAAGACAGAGAGAATAAAGATCTTCGCAGGTAGATTCGTCCTTGACTGCCTTTCCTCATATATAGACAAAGGTACAAATAAAAGGATTTCTTCTTACAATTAGTTTTTTTTTTCTGTCTTTATTCTTAAATTAGTGCCTTATAGCATCATCACCAGTTAATTTTTCACAAACTATACTATTCTTTGAAAATAAATTTACTAGTTAATTTTAGTATTATTTTATAAGAAATCATTTTGTTTAATGTAAAGATGAGATTAGAAGAGAGTGGGTGTGGTGTTTTTTTTTTTTTTTTTTGCTGTGAAGGAAAATGCAAATATTGCAAGGAAATGTGTGGTTGTCTGTGAGACTTCCTTTGCTTCCTTTGTAGCAGATATTCAAGAGAGATTCAGGACTGTGGCTGTGTTTTTCCTCCCAGACACCTGACAGCTTTGTGATAGAAAGAAGTCTTGGTTAAGGCTGAATGTGCATGGCTGCCTGTCTCCTAAGAACTATGAACTGTTGCAATGTCACCTTCAATTTGTTGGCTAAAACAGAGGTCAGACTTTCCTTTTTGAAGGAAAAATAAGGAAATAGGGCCATCAAAATAAGGAATAAAACCACCTGGTTATACATAAAAGGAGAATTCTAAAATAAAAAGGCATTTTCAATTGCAGAAACTTTGATCATATTCAAAAAATGCTTCTTCAGTGACTTTTGAACATATAAAATAAGCCTTTTCCTGTTGATTTCAAAGGTGATTATTGCTTATTCATGTATTACTGAATCAAGGAATATAGAATCTCGTTAGAGGTAGAAAATAATGAAGAATTATTTCATTATGGTAGTTTATCACTTAGATGTGGGGCAGCTGGGAGAGAGCATAAAAGGGAGGGCCTGGAAAGAGCGCATCTACGGCATCTCACCCATCTTATGTGGAATTCCTAAAATCTGACCTTGGTTCTTTTCCTTTGCTCCACAGTTTGGGCCCTAGTCTCTTCCACCATCCTTGGACCCACCCACATTGTTCTGTTTGTTCTCTTGCCACCTTGGAAGTAAAAGGAGGCTTAGGTTCTGATACTGTAAATCAACAGTCAGCCTACATACATCCCTGCTTGATGGTTGGGCATTTCTGTTGTCTGTTCGCTTAGTAGTTTTCATAGATTTTCTTGTTGGCTTTATCAATATGATATGGTAAAAAAATTGATAAATACCTTAAAAAAAAGGTACTTCTTTATTCCTTTGCCCATGAAAACCTATTTTTCTGGTTATAAGAGTAATATATGGTCCTATAAAAATTAAGATGATGTAGGATGTGAAAAGAATTTGAAAATCATCCATTTATATATATTACTTTGCAGTTTCCTAAAATTTGGCAATATCATAACATATCCAATATCATGGGTATCTTTTCATGTAAAAATATATGTATTCATAGCATCACTAGAAATTGTGTGATTTATTTCAGTACTGGAATTATACCATAATGTACCAGTCCCTTGTGTCATTATACATTTAGGTTGCTCTTAATTTTAAAAATTATGAAATATTGGAAACAGAATAGAGTACGGAAACAATAGAATATCCAACATACCTACTACTTAGATGCGAATAGTTTACCATTTTTTAAAGAAGAAATAAAGTGTTACCAATACCACTGAAACATTCTTTTTATCCTCCCAATTAGGTTCCCTTATCTTCCCTCTTATAAGTAATCATTACCCTGAAATTTATGTGTATATTTCCCATTTAATGTTATAAAACATATTACCTTATAAATACTGTTGTGCCTGCTTTTATATGTTTCACGAGGCTTTTAAACTTGCCTTTTTCATCCTACAATGTATTTAAAATTCATGTTATTATATAGTCTTAATTCATTTCAGAGAATAGTACTTCATTTTATGACTATGCTTTTTTTATTCTTTTGTTGGTAGATATGTAAGATGCCAGTTTTTAGCTATTATAGTGTTGCACTGAATAGCCTTAAAAGTATCTCCTTGCGTACAGTATAATTACAGGTTGTTTCACACTCATCAGATCAGTGGGGAAAAAAAAAGTCTTATCAATGGATGACAAGGAAATGGGAAACCAAGTATTCTTGTGTATGGCTGGTATATGAACTTCTGACCACTTTGGAGAGATTGATAGTATCATGCTTCTTTAAATTAGAGTTTGCCATGTGAAATAATTTATTTTTTCCCATACTTATTGTATTTCTTATTTCATTTAATAAAGAAATCAGTGATCATCATCTTTGAAATTAACAGAAAATCCAATACCGACACCAACACTTAGTATTTTGTATTTTCTCCCTACTTTTATCTGTGTACCTGCACCACCCCTTCTTGCTGTTCACCATTCTCTCTGAATACTGCATACTGAAACAATTTCAGTAGTTAGGATCTGACCATTGCTATCAGTAATTTTAAGTTCTGACCCCCTTAATCAGCCTGATAACCAGATTATATTCAATTTTAGTTAACTAGATTGTGCTCAACTATAACTGAGTTATTGTAGAAGGAAATGACTACCCACTCCAGTATTCTTGCCTGGGAAATCCCATAGAAAGAGGAGCTTGGCAAGGCCACAGCCCATAGGGTCGTAAAGAGTCAGAAACGACTTAGATACTGAGCCCGTGATTGACTTGCGATAATGACAAATTACAAACAGTTATGATGGCAGAAACTGAAGGAGAATTTCTTTGCTATCTTTTAAGTTTTCACAGATTTACTTTCTGTATTTGTTTCTGAACTTTTTGTTATCAAAGATTTTGTTAAGAACTCTGTAACTGATTAACACATTTAAAGCTTTTATGTTCTGAGAGGATTTGCCAAGTACTACAGACTATAAAATATGAATATGTATTCCTCATCTATTTCTGCTTTATTGACTATGCCAGAGCCTTTGACTGTGTGGATCACAAGAAACTGTGGAAAATTCTGAAAGAGATGGGAATACCAGACCACCTAACCTGCCTCTTGAGAAATCTGTATGCAGGTCAGGAAGCAACAGTTAGAACTGGACATGGAACAACAGACTGGTTCCAAATAGGAAAAGGAGTACGTCAAGGCTGTATATTGTCACCCTGCTTATTTAACTTCTATGCAGAGTACATCATGAGAAACGCTG
>SJXQ01001504.1:722048-737384 GCA_006408695.1 Aepyceros melampus | reverse complement strand
TCGGCCTGTGGCATACCTGTCAAAAAAACTGGACCCTGTAGCTGCTGGCTGGCCAAATTGCTTACGTATAGTGGCAGCCGTGGCAGTTCTGGTGAAAGATGCAGACAAGCTGACTTTGGGGCAGAACTTGGTCATCACAGCTCCCCACGCCCTGGAGAGTGTGATCCGTCAGCCTCCTGAGAGATGGCTAACAAACGCCAGAATGACCCACTACCAGACGCTGCTCCTAAACTCTGAGCAAATTAAGTTTACACCAGCTACTGGACTTAACCCTGCCACGCTACTACCAGACCCGGACCAATCCGAAGTGACACACGACTGCCAGGAAGTACTGGCTGAGGTCCATGGGACCCGCAAGGATCTCTCCGATCAGCCACTTCAGAATGCTGAGGTAACTTGGTATACAGACGGGAGCAGTTTTCTCGAAGAAGGTAAGCGGCGGGCAGGGGCGGCCGTGGTGGATGGGACTAACGTGATCTGGGCAACCGCCCTACCCCAAGGAACCTCAGCCCAAAAGGCCGAGTTGATAGCCCTCACAAAGGCACTCGAGCTGTCAAAAGGCAAATGAGTTAACATCTACACTGATAGCCAATATGCCTTCGCTACTGCCCATATTCATGGGGCCATATATCAGCAGAGAGGGCTCCTCACGTCGGCCGGTAAAGAAATTAAAAATAAAGATGAAATCTTGGCGCTGTTGGCCGCCCTTATGCTTCCCAAAAAGGTCAGCATAATTCATTGCCCTGGACACCAGAAAGATCAGTCTCCAGTGACAAAGGGAAACAATATGGCCGACCGGGTCGCCGGAGAATGCCCTCACAAAGGCACTCGAGCTGTCAAAAGGCAAATGAGTTAACATCTACACTGATAGCCAATATGCCTTCGCTACTGCCCATATTCATGGGGCCATATATCAGCAGAGAGGGCTCCTCACGTCGGCCGGTAAAGAAATTAAAAATAAAGATGAAATCTTGGCGCTGTTGGCCGCCCTTATGCTTCCCAAAAAGGTCAGCATAATTCATTGCCCTGGACACCAGAAAGATCAGTCTCCAGTGACAAAGGGAAACAATATGGCCGACCGGGTCGCCGGAGAAGTAGCAACAAAGGGTGAAATACCTAAATTGCTGGGTGCTCACTCCGAAAAAGAAGACAACCCCTCTCCACAGCTTAAAAAAGAGCAGGCTGTGGAGACAAGAGAAGTTAAAGAAATATTAGGGCAAATGCACCATTGGACTCACCTGGGAACTAAAAAGTTAGTTTCCCTTATACACAAGACAGGACGTCAGGTGCCAGGGTTCGCCCGAGAAGTAGCGACAAAGGGTAAAATACCTAAATTGCTGGTTGCTCGCTCCGAAAAAGAAGACAACCCCTCTCCACAGCTTAAAAAAGAGCAGGCCGTGGAGATAAGAGAAGTTAAAGAAATATTAGAGCAAATGCACCATTGGACTCACCTGGGAACTAAAAAGTTAGTTTCCCTTATACACAAGACAGGACATCAGGTGCCAGGGCTTGTCAAACTGGCTCAGCAGATAGTCCAGAATTGCAAGCCTTGCCAAGAAGTAAACGCTGGCCGAAACAAAGCAGGCCAGGGTAAGCGGCTGCGTGGAGACAGGCGAGGAGTTTATTGGGAGGTAGATTTCACAGAAATATGCCCCGCAAGGTACGGCAACAAATACCTGTTGGTTTTTGTGGACACCTTCTCAGGTTGGGTAGAGGCATTCCCCACTAAAAATGAAAATGCATTAACAGTGGCCAAGAAGATTTTAGAAGAAATCTTCCCACGATTTGGGGCTCCAAAGATGATAGGGTCAGATAATGGGCCAGCTTTTACCGCCCAAGTAAGCCAGGAAATAGCTAAGTTTCTGGGGACAAATTGGAAGTTACATTGTGTATACAGACCCCAGAGTTCAGGACAGGTAGAAAGGATGAACAGGACTCCAAAACAGACCTTAACTAAATTGTCCTTAGAGACTGGCGGTACTGACTGGACGGTGCTCCTTCCCTTCGCCATGTTTAGGGTGAGAAACACCCCTTCCCACTTCAGCTTAACGCCCTTCGAGATCTTGTATGGGTCACCTCCCCCCATCCTCTCTATTAGTGAAAAATTTGATCCTGCTAAATTTAATAACAAGAGTTTCGAAAGCTAGCTTCTTGTAGTCGCGGTGGGCTTCCAGGATGGGAATGAGGGTCTTGTAGACCTCGTTCACGGCCTCGTAGAGCCCGCCCTGGGGATGGGAGTGTGGAGATATGTCAGGGTTTCCAGCACCTACCCTGGTCTTCTCTCCTGCCTGGACCAACCACGCTCCTACTCACTTTCCCAGGGTGTCATCTTCTATCACCTTCTCCAGGAAGCCCACCCTGACTGCATCTGCCCCAGATGGGGTACCAGCCGTTCCACTCAGCCCTTACAGACATCCTCTGTGGTCTCCACCATCCTACTGTGGACCAAGTGCTGTGTACATCTATGCTTTATCCATGTTCCTTCATTGGTAGGAGGAGTCATTTTCTTTTTCCCCACCCCTCAGACAGGAAATTGAACCTGAGACAGGAAGGGCTCCCCAGGACCAGTACCTGAATATAAGCCCTTCTGGCATCATGCCTAAGGCCTCCACACACAACTGCCTGCTTGGCACATGGTAATAGGCACTCCTGAGTGCCAGCCAGGGCCAACATCAAGCTTGGCACACATCAGGTGTCCCGAGCTATTTGCTGACTGTCCGAGGTCTGTGTCCACCATCTGGCTTATTCCCAAGGCCTTTGCCTCTGAGACTCCAGCAAAGTAACAACAAGAAACACAACATCAAAACAACCTCTAGGGGCTTCCTTGGTGGCCCAGTAGTAAAGAATCCACCTGCCAATGCAGGAGACATGGGTTCAATTTCTGATCCAGAAACATCTCACATGATGCAGAGTAACTAAGCCCATGCACCACAACTACTGAGCCTGAGCTCTACAGCCTGGGAGCCCCACTACTGAAGCCTGTGCGTCACAATAAGCCCGTGTACCACAACTAGAGAATAACCCGTGCAGCAGTGAAGACCCAGAACAACCAAACAATAAATACAAACACATAAATAAAATTTTAAAAAAAAGGAAAAAAAGAAGGTTAATGCAAAGAACTGAAACAGGATGGTAAACATAGGTGGTCACTGATTTCGGGTGCTGGGTATGAGGGGTGGTGGGGACACAACTTTCTTTTATGTATTCTTGAAATTTTTCATAACAGAAAAGAATTTTAGGGACTTCCCTGGTAGTCCAGTGGTTATGACTCCACGCTCTCACTGCAGGGGCCTGGTCAGGGAACTAAGATCCCCAAAGCCTCCAGATGTGGCCAAAATAAAAATTGGTTTTAAATGGTCACTGAACATACTCAAGGCTTACCCATGTACCAAGAGTTTTAAGGGGAGAAAGGCAGGAAAGCGGCTTCAGAGGGACCCAAATCCTTCTTCCCCACAAGTCTCCTGCCCAGAAAGTGTCCTTGCAGCAGCTCCATCTGGAATCTCCGGGAGCGGGTATGGGGCCCAAGAGCGGAAGTATGCCGCTGCCCTGGGCGCTGGGCCTCACCATGGTGAAGTAGACAGCGGCCTGCTCCAGCAGCCCCACCAGCCCCATCTCCGTGAAGTGCTTCCCGGAACAGAAGCCCTCCTCGTCGGGTGAGAGGATGTCGTCGGAGATGGCGGACTCCTCCAGCACGTTGGACGAGATGTTCTGGGGTGGGAGGTGGGCTCAGAGCCTGGTCTTTTACCCACACACATGCAGCTGCACCCCCGCCCGCCACGACCCTCACCCCCGCCACTCACCTGGAAGGAAACGCAGCCCACAGGCAGGTGGCGGCTGTCCTCCAACAGCGCGAGGTACTCGGCCACCAGGGCGGCCGCGTGTACCATGCACTGCGCGGCCTCCGCGTGGTTGCCCAGCTCCGCGTGCTTCCCCGCCATGTTCTGTAGCCATGTCAGCCGCAGGTCTGGGGAGCCCTGGTAGCCCCGGGCGATCCTAGAGCCGGGGTGAGGGCGATGGGAGGTGGGTGGAGACTCACCTTGCCCCTCCCTGCTCGCCCCTCACTTGTCCATCCCCTTCTGTTACCCCAGCCATCTGCCCCAGACGACGTCCTCACCTGAACCTTCAGTCACTATCCCTCCCCTCACCTGACTCACCTGTCTTCTCACTTGCTGTTCTACTCCTGTTTCTTCTCAGCAGTCCTCCTCGTCTCCCACTGACCAGCCAATCTCCTCACCTGTACCCCATTCACCTGTCTCACCTGCCCAGCTCTCACCTGTCTTCCCATCCACCTGTCCATCTCTTCCTCTCTTCACCTGTCTCCTAACTTATTCCACTCCACACCTGTCCATCCCTGCACAAGTGTCACCCCCTCACTTGTCCTTCTCGTCAGTTTACTCTGCCTGGAACCCTGAGCCATGTCAGCCGTCTGTGTGCCCGCTCCCTTCCCTGTCTGCATTACCTGGGCCCCCATCTCCCACTCCCGTTTCTTACTAAATACTCCTCTCTCCTCCAAAGCGCTTTGCTCTCCTGATCTGTCCCCCCTTCATGGGTCGGCGCCTCACCTGCCTCTCCCACCTGTCTGCCTCACCTGCCCTGGTTCTGCTTTGTCACCTGATCTGGATGTTCCTCTGGTACCCTTTTCTTTTGCTCATTTACCTGCCCGTACCTCACCTGTCTTCCCTCTCCCTTGGTCCTCACCTGTCTGCTCTCCTGGTCCCTCATCACTTGTCCATCCTTACTGGTCTCTCTTGTTACCTGTATGCTCACCTGCTCCCTCCTACCATCTCCTCTCCCTCACCTGTCTGTGAATGGCTGACAGTCCCGACCGGCCCTCCTCACCTGTACATGAGGTCGATAAGCATCTCCGGGTCTTCCTGATGCTCCTTCATCTTCACTGTGTCAGTCAGGATCATGTGCAGGTTGAACATCAGGTCCTGGACCTGGAGTGGGGGAAGGGCCAGGAGTGATGAGGCCAAAGTGGTGGGGTCGGGGGTCAAGAGGGTGGGGCAAAGACTCTGGTTGTGGAAGGTGGGGCCAGGGCCCCGGGGGATCACCTGCTCAGCAAAGGTGCTGTCCCGCAGCCCCACGTCCTCCTCGGCATAGGTGAGGATGGTCTTGAGTGAGCGTCGCAGGTGCTCTTCACTGAAGTTCTTGTCGTTCCCACCAGGGACGACAGCGACATCGTCACTTGCATCTTCACGCGGGCGAAATTCTGGGTGGGCCGGGCGGAAGAGCGTGCCTGCCCGTGGGCCTTCTCAGCCTGCTGGCCTCACCCCTCTCCCCTTCTGCCTCGCGTCTGTCTGACCCAGAGCCCTGCTCAGGACTGCCCTGGTAGTCTAGTGGTTAAGAATCTGCCTGCCATGCAGGGGACACGGGTTCGACCCCTGGTCTGGGAAGATTCCATGTGCCACAGGGTAACTAAGCCTGGGCACCACAACTACTGAGCCCACAGGCCTAGAGCCTGCACACTGCAGGAGGAGAAGCCACTGCAGTGAGAGGCCTGGGCACCGCAACTAGAGAAAGCCCAACACAGCCCGGCCCGGCAAAAATAAATGAGCAAAGGCAACTTACTAAAAGATCAATAAAGAGCCCTCATCAACGGCCCTCCCGGGAGCCCTGTGCAGACCACACCCCCGTGCCCCGCTTACGTTGCCAATCTCGAAGTTCTGGCGCATGAGGAGGTAGAGGGAGGCGCTGGCGTGGGTGCGGACGGCGCTGACGCGGCTGCCGCAGTGGCGCAGGAGCCGCAAGCAGAGGTCGGCACACAGCTCCGTGTCCTCCTCAAATAGCAGCTCTGGGAACTGGCCCCCGCCCCCAGGGTGAAACAGACACCAGTGAGCCTCTCCCTGTTCTGACTCAGACCGTTCCCCATAGGGACTTGGGCAGAAGCACAGGGCTCTTCTTCTCTGGCCAAGAGCCAGTTTAAGCCCTTGCTGTGTGACTCCAGGTAGCCGACTCTGCCACTCTGATCCTCAATTCCTCTGCAAACTGTGGCTAAGGAGTGTGTCTGGGCACATAGCAGGTGCCCGGTGACTGGGCAGGGACTGTTATTCCAAGAGGCGTGGCTGTCAGAGATACTCACCTTGGACACCAGATAGTTCTGGCGCATGAGGAGGTAGAGGGAGGCGCTGGCGTGGGTGCGGACGGCGCTGACGCGGCTGCCGCAGTGGCGCAGGAGCCGCAAGCAGAGGTCGGCACACAGCTCCGTGTCCTCCTCAAATAGCAGCTCTGGGAACTGGCCCCCGCCCCCAGGGTGAAACAGACACCAGTGAGCCTCTCCCTGTTCTGACTCAGACCGTTCCCCATAGGGACTTGGGCAGAAGCACAGGGCTCTTCTTCTCTGGCCAAGAGCCAGTTTAAGCCCTTGCTGTGTGACTCCAGGTAGCCGACTCTGCCACTCTGATCCTCAATTCCTCTGCAAACTGTGGCTAAGGAGTGTGTCTGGGCACATAGCAGGTGCCCGGTGACTGGGCAGGGACTGTTATTCCAAGAGGCGTGGCTGTCAGAGATACTCACCTTGGACACCAGAGCCCGCTGTGTGGCCAGGCCGTGCTGCAGGAAGAGGGCGCTCTGGGCGCTGCCCAGGCTGTATAACACGACCTTCAGTACCGCACCTAGGATGCTCTCCCGGGCCTCTGACAGCATCACCGTCTGGCAGGCCAGAAATCCAGCTCTTAGAGACTGGGGTGGTTATGGAATCAGGGAGGGAGAGGGGTTCTGAAGTCAGAGATCACAAGGCCTGTTGGTGGGGCCAGAGGTCATGGAGATGCTGGATCAAGCCATACCTGCACGATGATCTCCAGTGTATCCAGGACCACCAGGCTTGCCTCGGTTGCCAGGTTCCCGTCTACCAAAGCCTCGTGTTCCATTTCATCCTTGGTCCTAGAGGGGATGGGAGGGGCTTGGGAGGGCCTCTCCTGGCCAGACTCCTCCCCCAACAGCTGGGCGCTTTCCCTTTATCTGCCCTGGGGGCGCAGCTCTCTGGAAACTGATCTAACCCCTGTGAACTATGTCCCGCCTTCACCCACTTGTCCACACGGTCCGAGGTTTGTCTCCAGTGTGTGACGCTCTTCCGCCAGCGTACGTTCTCCTGGTTCCCAAACGGGCTCCTCTCTGAGACACACAGGTGGGTGTTCACACATGTGCAAAAACATAAGGACCACGTGACCATGGAAAGATACACACGCGGGACCCCTGTGAGGCCACTGGATGATGTGGACGCCTGTGAAGTGGACGCAGTCAGACACGAACAGGGAACACAGAAAGAAACCCATGTGCCATGTGTACAGAGACAATGTGCGGACTTCTGGGAAGTGAGCCAGACAGGCGGGAACGGCTCCCATCTCGGGGACCCTTGTACAAAGTGTGGGAGGCGCTGAGTGGGGACATGTGTTGGGGTACACCTTCCTCTCACCACGGCTCCGTCGCACCATCTCCTGTCGGGCTCCGATGGTGCCCAAAATAGCTTCCTCCAGTCGGGCCTTCATGTCCAGCGATTTCTTGAATGTGAGGCTGTTGATGCGTTCAAAGGCCTTCTTCCCCTGAGACGGCAGAGAACAGGTTCACGGTTGACTCTGTCCTTTTCTGTGGGCTAACCTGGTCTGCTTTGTCTGGCCCAATCCCTCCAGGAACCTGTGCTCGCAAACACAGTCCTCCCCAAGCTCTCAGCACCTCCCGGATTCTGTTCACGAAGGAAATTTTCCCTTTTTGCTTTAGTTCAGCACGTGCTCATGTGCTCACTTGCTAAGTCATGTCTGACTCTTTGCAACCCTTTGGACTGTAGCCCACCAGGCTCCTCTGTCCATGGGGTTCTCCAGGCAAGAAAACGAGTGGATTGCCATTTCCTCTTCCAGGGCATCTTTCCAACCCAGGGATCAAACCCACATCTCTTGTGTCTCCTGCGTTGGCAGGTAGGTTCTTTACCACTGAGCCACTAGGGGAGCTGAGAAAGGTACATGGACTCTTTTTATTCCTTGATTTCTATCAGGAACTTCTCTCAGAGGCAAAACTATAGGAGCAGTTGGCTGGTAACTTACAGCACTGAAACAGTCCACCCCTTCCCCCCAGCAACTGGTGCACAGTCCACCCCTGTACACCCAGCCCACATCACTCCAGGAGCTCCCCCACCATGCATCCTCAACCTGCTCCCTATGCCCCAGTCCCCCGCCCAACCTTCGAACCTGTACTCGAAAGCAGCCAGGCAGAGGTACAGCAAGTCCAAGACACGACCCAGCTGAGGGAGGGTGAGGTCCGCAGCCCAGCGCTGCAGCAGGGCCGGCTCAGCGTTCTTCAGGACCCATAGCACACACACAAGCAAGGTCCGACTGGACTCAGCAGAGAGGGCATAGCCTGAGCGAGCAGCCTGGGGCCGGAGAGGGGACAGGGGCCTCAGAAGGAAGAGAGTTGACCTTCGTTTTCTCCATAGTAAAGTGAGAACTGGCCAACTGGTACTTTATTACCTAACTTCTATTACTGGGTTATTGGGCACAAAATACAACAGAAAAATCACAAGACATGTGAAGAGGTAGGGAGATGTGATTGATAAGGGAGAAAAGACATTAGACACAGGCACAAAGATGATCAGATGTTAGATGGTGTCTCTGGGGACAAGGCCAGTACTCACCGTCACTGGGCCCTGGGAGATACTGGCCCGGGAGCCAGGGGCCAGGGGGCCACCTGCGATGGCCATGGCCACTGAGGGGTTGATGGTGCCTCCCGCATCCCCTTCCCCTTCTGTGTCTGAGTCCAGCATGGATGCCAGTCTTGAGCGCTGACCTGGGCCCTCTGGGACAAGAGAACCAAGAGAACTCAGTTAATTCTGTCTCTTTCCCAAATTTCAGCTCAGAGGTGCCCACTTCCTCAAGGAAGCCTTTCCTGATACCACCCTCCAGACCAGGGTGTGGTCTCTCGTTATTGACTCCCAGAGCTCACTTATTGTATTTGCAATTAGATACAGTCATTGTGCAACTAAGATCCACAAAGGCCTGGACTATATCTATCTGCTCTGGCCGCTCTATGCTCAACGCTTAGAACATGGCCTGGTGCACAGGAGCAGCCATTGTAAAGATGATGATGGCACGGTGACAGCCGTAATAATAACTGCTGCTGCTATTATTATAGCATCAAATGACACGGACACGGCATTTCTTACGTATCAGGTGGTGTTCTAAGCAGTTTATTAACTATTATCTTCAACACAACCCTTGAGATAAGTGCTTTTATCATCCTTACTTTATGGAAGAAGGGACTGAGGTAAAGACAGATTAAGTTACTTGCTTGGGGTCACATAGTAGGTAAATGGTAAAGCTAAAATTTTAACCTGAAAAGTCTGGTTCCAAAATCTATGATCTTAAAAGATTATCGTCTCCACTCGCCCCCAAAACAGTATCATCAGAGAGAGTTGCTACCAACAAATACAGAATAGGTCTCAGCCTAGAGATTCTTGAGATACCAGGTCAACTGAATTTTACTCAAGCTCCAGCCCAGTTTAACATGGATTTCTGACTGGATTGAGATGATCACCCCCTTATCCTATCTGTCTAAGAGAAGGAAAGACGAACTCTCACTGGGAAAAGAGGATATTGCCTGAGTCCTGATGGCCCTTTTCACACAATGTCAAAAATACAAGAAAAAAATCAGAAGACGTGAAGAGGCAGGAAAATGTGATTGACAGGGGAGAAAAGACAACAGAAGCAGGAATGGCACAGAGATGATCAAGAAGTGAGCAAACAAGGACACTGAAATAAAAAGTAGAGGATTTTCCTGGTGTTTCAGTGGCTGAGACTTTGCACTCCCAATGCAGGGGGTCTGGGTTCAATCCCTGGTCAAGGAATTACATCCCACATGCTGCAACTAAGAGTTCACGTGCTTCAACTAAAAGACCTCCAATGCTGTAACCAAGACCCGGTGCAACCAAATAAATAAATAAACTTTTAAAGATAAAATGTAGAAAAGATGCACAAACAAGGGTAAAAAGATGGAGAATGTCAACAGAGAGCTGAAATCTACAACAAAAAACATCAAATATTACAAGTGAAAAATAAAACATCTGAAATTCAGAACTCAACAGAGGGCGTTAACAGAAGACCAGACATAGCAGAAGACAGAGGTCGTGAGCTCAAACACAGGCGAAAAGCTTCCTAACTCATGCACAAGAGAGCAAACAGAATGAAAAGCAGAACAGAGCACAGCAGACACGTGTAACAGGATCATAAAGGTCTAACATAGTGTCATTGGAGTCCCAGGAGGAGAGAAGAGAGAAAACGAGGCAGAAGAAAAAAAAAAAAATCAAGAGATAAAAACTGAGAGTTTCTCTGAAATGACAAAGGGCATCAACCCACCAATTCCAAGTCTGTGTTTCAACCACAGGGCACACTTGTTTATCTGTGGTGCTGGTCAGTGTGCAAATTAATGAACACAAGGCTCTAATTGCCCTCTCACCCTGATGTTCCCCACCTCTCCCTCCTCCCACCTCTTTCGAACAGATAATTCGTCTCCCGTTTATCGTGCACTGACAGTATTCCAGTCCTACACCTCCCCAGATTTTCACAAAATCCTAGGAGGAGTTGGTACTACCACTGTCCTCATTTCACAGGTGAGAAACTTGAGGCTCAGCAAGGTTAATGGCTTTCTTGAGGCCCTGTGGCAGGACTTAAAGCCACTTCTCTGATGCTAACACCCAGGTTTTTTGCTCCTTGCCCACTTTTTCTGACTTGAGGCTTTTCTGACCTTGAGGCTTTCCTGGGGCCCTGTGGCAGAACTCAAACCCGCTCCTCTGACCCTAACACCCTTGTTTTAACTCCTTGCCCACGTTTCCTGACCTGAGCCTTGTAGGATCAATCAGGTCCCCAAATGGTAGAACCCATTCCACCCCACCCTGCCCTGCTGACCGGCAAAGTCATGCAGCCGTGACAGTGTGTCCCGGGCGAGTGACAGCAGTGGCAGGTATAGCTCGGCCACCCGGGCCTTCACGGTGGCCTCGGCATAGCGGGGGTCGGCGTCATGGCTGCAGAGCAGGCTGTGGACAGCACAGATGGCCTTCTTGTGCAGCAGGGACGCCCTGTAAAGTAGTGAGGTGCTCAGGATGGAGTGGGCATGGCTCCTGCACCCTACCTCCCACCCCGAGGGACCAGACAGGGCCTGCATTCACCCCTCGGCCTCAGGTTCCATGGCTAAGGCCAGTTCCGTCAGCAGGAGCCCAGCCAGGAAATGCTGCTGCCGGAAAGGCCCGCTCAGCTCGAACATGCTGTCACCTTGGGGTCTGGAGCCTGGCTGGAGAAGGTGGAGCTCTGGAGAGGATGGGGGACAAAACAGGGGATCAGGGGGTCAAGGGTCAGAGGGGAGCGGTCAGGGTTAAGTCATCTGTGAGATGACGGGGGCTGAGTCCAAAATCAGAGATCTTAGAAATGGCAGATGGAATGCCACTTTGGGAGTCAGAAGTAAGAAATCAGAAGCTGGTCCTCCTGGGAAGTTGCTGAGAATGCAGGGTCAGAGGTGAAGGGTCAGCGACAAGGGGTCAATCCCTTGAGCAGTGGCCTATGTGTGAAATGGACAGAGATGAGGGAACCGCAGAGGGAGGGCCGGAAGGCAAGAGGTCGATGGGTCAAGAAGAGGCGTCAGAAGTGAGGCCAGCCCACCTGGGAGGCGGTGGAGGACACAGAGGGCGAGGGCGAGGCCGGGGGCGACAGAGGGCAGCAGGGGAGGTTGAGGGTCACGTAGTGCTCGTGGCTGCACAGGATGCGCGTGAAGTCCATGCGCAGGGTCAGCAGCACTGCCGGGTTGGGGGCCGACTGCAGCCGTGTGGCCACCTGCAGGGGAGGGGTTGGCAGGCGACATTACACGGTTCTGCCCACCCCCCACCCACATCCCCCGAGGACTGCCAGCCCCGCCACTTTCCTGCAGGTGCGCCATGCCCACCACGCCCACTCCTACCTGCTTGTAGAGAGCCCGGACCAGGCTGAAGACGAAGCCGCGGTCCACCAAGGACAGCAGGTCACTGAGGAAGAAGGCCAGGCTGGCGTTGAGGCGCTCGGCCAGCTCCGCGTCCTGGGGGCACAGGGCCTGTCAGCCCACGCCCACTCGCCCCATCGAGCCTCAGTCCCTGCCCTGGGCCTGGCTCTCGCCAAGGCCACCAGTGACCTCCAGGAGCCGGGTCACTGCCGCAAAGCCTTGGGCCTCCTTGACACGCCCTTGTCTCAGCTCCAGACTCCTGGCCTTCCTGGTTGTCCTCCTCTCTGACTAGCCCTTCCCTCCCCACCAGGTAGGTGTCTATCTCCATCCAGCTCTGTTGAGGGCACTGTGTCTTCTTCTCTCACCAGATTTTATTTATTTAGTTTTACAAGTATTTATTTGGCTGTGCTAGGTCTTAGTTGCAGATCTAGTTCCCTGGCCAGGGATCAAACCCCGGGCCCCCTGCATGGGGAGCACCGAGTCTTAGCCACTGGAGAGTCCCTTCTCTCACCAGATTTCAGTAAGATGATGCAGGTGCCAGGGGAGTCCCTTCTCTCACCAGATTTCAGTAAGATGATGCAGGTGGCAGAGACTGGCTGCTAACCCCTCCTCATATCTTCTCTTAGGTATTGGGGCCCTTTCTCAGAGTTCAGAGCTGGGTAGGGACTACATTTCCCAGCCTTCCTTGCAACTGAGAAAAATCATGTGACCATATTCTGGCCAATGGAATTTGAAAAAAGTGATGTGGCGGGTCCTCCCATTCCCACCACCTTGAAATACCTGATGTAGTGGGTACTATGATGAACTGAGATGGCCAGGCCCACACTGCAGAGCTCCCTGCAACCCACTTACACTCAGGAATAAACTCTGGTCACATTTAAACCGCTTGTGATGATATTCAAGCAAATTAACCTCTGCCCTAACTGATAAAAGTAACATGTTTCAAAGACATCGAACAGGATGCTATTTCAAGAGAAGCCTGGGGACTTCCTTGGTGGTCCAGTGGTTAAGCATCTGTCTATCAATGCAGGGGACACAAATTCGATCCCTAGACTGGGAAGATCCCATGCACTTCGGAGCAACTAAGTCCATACTCTACAGTTATTGAGCCTGTGCTCACAACATGAGTTGTTCATTCGCTAAGTCGTATCTGACTCTTTGCGATCTGATGGATTGCAGCATGTCAGGCTCCCCTGTCCTTCACTATCTCTGGGAGTTTGCTCAAATTCATGTCCATTGAGTCGATGATGCTATCTAACCATCTCATCCTCTGCCGCCCTCTTCTCCTTTTGCCTTCAATTTTTCCCAGCATCAGGTTCTTTTCCAATGAGTTGGCTCTTTGCTCAGGTGGCCAAAACAAGAGAAGCCACCACAATGAGAAGCCTGAGCACTGCAACTGGAGCATAGCCCCCTGCTTGCTGCAACTGGAGAAAACTCGTTTACAGCAATGAGGACCCATCACAGCCAAAAACAAATTAATTAAGTAAAAAAGAGAGAGGGGAGCCTGAAGGATGAGAAAGAAGAAACAGTGCAAAGGCCCTAGAGCAGGAAGTGCCCAGCAAGTGGAGGAACAGCTAGGAGGCTGATATGGCCTCAAGGCCCAGCTGCCCTCCTGTTCTTTTGAGTTACCCTATGGCCTCACAAGTTAGCCTCAGGGATTCTCAGGTCCTGTGACCGAGAGACAAAATACAAAACTTGCCTGAGCTCCAAGTCCACAGGAGGGCAGAGACAAGGACTGCCTGGTGCATTGAACCTGATATCGTTGGATGCTCCATAAATGTCCAGTGAAGGAATGACCGCTGGGACCTGTCACTGATGTCCCCCCAGTGGCTGTGATGAAGCTGCTTCTCAAGGATGCTATTCTTCCCCGAGCCCTCTTGAAGGGGGGTTTCCTCGTAATATGAAACTTAGCTCTTAGGGAGACTTTAGTGCAACCAGGTCAAGGCCTTTGAGATCAGCCCAAAGGTCACAGGGAATTGCACAAGAGACAGCTTAGGCTGGACTAGCATTTCAAACATCTAGAAAATTCCCATCAAATACAAAAATCCCCTTTCTCTTTGGAAATCAGACATTCTAGACTTCCCTGGTGGCTCAGTGGTTATGAATTCACCTGCCGATGCAGGAGACACGGGTTTGATCCTTGATCCGGGAGGATTCCCACATGCTTCAGAGCAACTAAGCCATGTGCCACAACTACTGAACCTGTGCTCTAGAGCCTCAGAGCCACAACTACAGAGCCCACATGCCGCAACCACTGAAGCCCACGTGCCCTAGAGCCTGTGCTCCACGAGAAGCCTGCTCACCACAACTAGAGAGCAGACCCCACTCTCCGCAACTAAAGAAAGGTGCGAGTCTTTCTTTACCGCACAGCCCAAAATAAATAAATTAATTAAACAAAGTTATACAAAAAATCAAAATAAATTAATTAAACAAAATTATTTAAAAAATCGAACTTTTTGGCCACAGCCAGTGGGCACCTGCCCTCTGGTCCACCAGAAGCCCTACTCTCCCAACGGAAGCTGGTGGTGAGGGTTCAAATCTCCATTCTGCCCCTTCCCAGTCATGTGATATCAGGTTATTAGTCATTCTCTGCCTCAGTTTCTCCATTGGTAAGATGGAGAAAACAATAACACTAAGTTCATGAAGCTGTTGGGAGAGTTTAATGATGGGGTCCACCTAAAGTATTCAGGTACACGGCAAGTGCTCAACAGACACACAATTTTATTATTATCATTATTGTCTGTACAGCCCCTGTGAGCACTAGAATTAGTGGTTCAGCATCTGGATAACTGTCAAAGTTTCAAATATCAATGTCCATTTATTGAGTACTTACTGTATACTGGCACTGTGCTAAGGGCTAATGGATCTGCCCTGCCCTCCCCAACTCTCATTCCCGTCCTTGGTTAACTCCACTGCAGCCTGAAGCGTAGGCTTTCTAAGTGCTCACTGCTTTCTAACAGAGGCAGGTCCTGCCCCAGGGCCTTTGCAACTGCTGTTCCTGCTGCCTAGAACATTCTTTCCTTGGATATCACATAGACTGCTCCTTTACTTCCTTCAAATCTCTCCCTAACAGCTCCATGAAGGCAAGGAACTGGGTCTGCTTTGGTCACCACTGTCTATCTCTAGTTCCCAGCCTAGGGCTATGCACACAGTAGGTGCTTTAAGAAACAGATGTTGAGTAAACAGACCCATCCAACGAATGGGATTTGTGGTCTTGCAGCCAGGAAGCACTGGGCAGATTGGCACCCCACCTGGCTGGCTCCTTGTCTTCCCTCAGCACCCCTGCCCCCCCCCACGCCCCTCACCTTGTGGACGCGGGTGATAACCTCCAGGCCCACAGAGCCCACCAGGGCTGCAATGTCGTCCAGGAAGCGTCCAGGGAAGCGA
>SJXQ01001504.1:690945-709408 GCA_006408695.1 Aepyceros melampus | reverse complement strand
CCGTGTCTCATCTCTGGCCCCCACTGGAAGGTCCGCCCCTGAAGTCAGGGCTTTGTCTATCACGGTCACCAAGATTTGGCACAGCAGATGCGGGTCTGAGTGGCTACATGAGTGACACGCCTCATGTACGGGGCACACCACGCACCGGTCACGGGACGCAGGCGTCGCAACAGGGATGTCGGGCGCCGCATGTCAGCCAGGAACTTGAAGAGGTCCTCGTCACTGAGCCGCTCAGCCTCCTGCACGAACCCGCCCCGGTGAACCAGGGCTGAGGGGTTTGGAGATCCCCGGGGATCGTGCGGCCGCAAGAGGGAAATGGGGATGTGTGTGGGGTCCCCTTCTCTCAGCCCCCTGCCCACCCCCACCTCCAGCCATGACACCTGCTTAAAGAAGTTGGTGACGGTTAGTGTGGCTGGGCGGAAGCCAGAGAAGCTGCAAGCGTCGTCCCCACTACTCGCCCGGTCCTGGGGTCCCCGACGGCGGCGGTCAGTCCAGGCGGGTCGGCGCTCTAGGGGAGACAGTGATGGAGAGCGACAGAAATGAAGGGTGCGGGGAGCCAAGACACTGCAGACTCAGGCCTGGTACCTAGTCCGACCAACAGAGGGCGTCCCTTCCCCACCCTGGTAGCTCCGCCCCTGGCCCGTCGGCCCCGCCTCCTCACCGCCCTCTGAGTCTGAGTCGCGGTCTGGCTGGCCGGCGCTGCTCACGATGTTGGCCAGGTGCACGGCCGTCCAGGCGAAGGGCATGCGATAGCGGCCCAGACGGGTGCAGAACTGCTCAGCCGCCAGGCGCAGCTTCTCCAGCTTCTCTTTGTTCTGGGAGGAGACCCCCGACACACGCCCCCCAAAAGCTCAGTGTCCCAAGCCTGCTGAATCCAGGATCTGCTCTGCGGGGGTACCCCTTCAACACTCGGCCCAGCCTCCCAAGCTCACCTTGGCTGTGTCCACCTCCTTCATCACCATGTAGGGCTCGCAGCACTCGCTAATGTCCCCTTGCTGCAGCACCTTCTCCAGCTGAGGGGCGGGCAAGCCCAGTGAGGGGCTGCCAAGACCCCACCTCCCCACCTCACTCCCAATCTCTCTGACCTTCACCGTCACCCACACATTCCACCCAGCTAGGGCTCTCGCTCCAACACCTCCCATGGCTCCCACTATCCCTTGGACTGAGTGCTAGCTGTCAGCCTGCATAACTAGCTGCCCCCGCCCCCAAGCCCGACTCCATTTTTCCTCCCATATTTATATCTTTATTTCTTAGTGTAAGCAAAGTCCACTCCAAGCACGGCTCTAGGCCTGGACTCTAATCCTGACCACTCGGGGGCTGTAGGACCTTGAGCACATTCCTTCTGGATTTTGTGCCTCAGCTTCCCCATCTGTAAAATGGGCCCCACGGCAACCCCCACCTTCCTGGGCTGTGAGGAGCAAAGGCCAGAATCCTTGTGAAGCCTGACTGACTGGAAGCAGTGCTTGCCTGAAGGTGTCCAATTAATGTTATTAATTAATTGATCAAAAACTAATTGAACATTTTGGGAAAGGAAATTTGAGCTCATTTCTGGAAACAAAATCCCAAACCATGCGCCAATTAAGTTTTCCCACCCCTTAAGCTGAAAAACTCAACCAAAAAAAAAAAAAAACCCATTTAAAATGTCTTCCCACATGTGCCAGGATGCCATTTCTCCCCAGGCTGCCTACTCATGGGTGTCAGCTCAGCTGTCACCTCTCCAAGAAGCCCTTGGTGATTTCTCCCCACCTGGGTTCACTCAGAAGCTCCCTGTGGGCTCAGGCTTCCTCTTGGGCTTCCCCCATGACAGCCCTGATCACCATTCTTGGTGACATGTCTTCTGTGAGAGCAGGGACCTCACCTGTGGCCTTCACCATGATCACACCCTTGCCAGCCCCAGTCGGTATACCTTGATGACCAAGAAGATGTCAGGCGAGGGGTAGGTCACAGAGAAGATAGCAGAGCGGGCCAGGGTCGAGATGGCAGGATGGGTGACGTGGGCCCGCAGTAGCCCCTTCATGGAGTCCGAGTTCAGGTCAAAGTAGAAGTTCTCTGAGATCTAGGGGCATAAGAAACAGCGAGCCACCACCCCCAGGAAAACCATCACCCTGCAGCAAGGAAGAGGAGCGGGTGGGAGGAAGGGGAAGAAAGGCGCTCCTACCTTCTTTTTCTCTCGCACATCGTATAGGGCCAAGATGCCAAAGATGGGCTCAATTTCAATCTCGAACCTGTAATGAGTGGGGGCTCTCTGGCAGCAGCTGACCTTGACCCTCCCATCTCCATATGCCCTCTCCCTCTTGAGGTCCAGCCCAGCCCTGGTGCACTGGGAGGGGAGGGCATCTGATTCCCACTGGGTCACAAAGAAGCACCATCTAAGGACTTGTAGGAAAGGCCTGTCCCATTTTGCAAAAGGAGAAACTGAGGACTGTCCTGGTGGTCCAGTGGATAAGAATCCGCCTGCCAATGCAGGGAACATGGGTTCAATCCCTGGTCCGGGAAGATTCCACATGCCACGGAGCAAGGAAACCCGTGCACCACAACTCCTGAGCCCGCGCTCTAGAGTCCATGCTCCACAACGAGAAGCCACCGAAACAAGAAGCCTGAGTGCCACAACTGGAGAGTAGCCCCCACTTGATGCTACTAGAAAAAGCCAGGGCCCAGCAACAAAACCCAGCACAGCCAAAAAGAAAAAAGAAAAAAACCATTGCCCTGCGTGGACCAAACCCACCCGCCTCTTGGCCTCATTTTCCTTTTCTCCAGACCTTTGTGTGAGTTGTGTCTCCCACCTAGAGAGCCCCCTGTAGTCATCCCAGTTATACAACTTGCATACAGTAGACGCTCACTGTTGGTTGAATGACTGAATGAACCTACAGAGCTGGTTCCCAGCCTGTGTGCTGGAGGCAGGCGGTCTGAGGCCCACCACAGCCTCAGGCCAGATGGGGCCTCCCTTTCCAGCCCCCATCCAGGCAGGAACTCAGGGTAGGGAGGGGCAGGGCCGGGCTTGGGTCCAAGGCCACATCCTTCAGCCAAAAAGAAAAAAGAAAAAAACCATTGCCCTGCGTGGACCAAACCCACCCGCCTCTTGGCCTCATTTTCCTTTTCTCCAGACCTTTGTGTGAGTTGTGTCTCCCACCTAGAGAGCCCCCTGTAGTCATCCCAGTTATACAACTTGCATACAGTAGACGCTCACTGTTGGTTGAATGACTGAATGAACCTACAGAGCTGGTTCCCAGCCTGTGTGCTGGAGGCAGGCGGTCTGAGGCCCACCACAGCCTCAGGCCAGATGGGGCCTCCCTTTCCAGCCCCCATCCAGGCAGGAACTCAGGGTAGGGAGGGGCAGGGCCGGGCTTGGGTCCAAGGCCACATCCTGTTCCGCTCCATCCCACGCACTCTGGCTGCTCCCCAGGGCCGATGTGGAGGGGGCCGTGGCCGCCAGAAGCCAGGCCCAGGGTCCCCAGCGCCCCCTCTGGCCTGGGTGCCAGCTGCAGACTGGGTGAGGGCCAGACTCTGGCCTCACAAGTCACTGTGATCTTGGGCACAATGACTTCACCTCCCTATGCCTCAGTTTCCCACTTGCACCCACAACGTGATGTTGTGGTGAAGGTCAGAGATGATACACGTGGAGGGCTTCCCTGGTGGCTCAGCGGTAAAGAATCCGCTTGCCAGTGCGGGAGACACAGGTTTGATCTCTGGTACGGTGGGATCCCGCATGCCCCGGAGCAACTAAGCCTGTGCACCACACCTACTGAGCCCAAGTGCTGCAACCACGGAAGCCTGCGCACCCAGAGCCCATGCTCTACAGCATGAGAAGCCACACAATGAGAAGCCCAAGCACGGCAACTAGGGAGCAGCCCCTGCCCGCTGCATCCAGAGAACAGCCAGTGCGGCAACGAAGACCCAGCACAGCAAAAGGTTTAAAAAATTAAAATAAATTTTAAAAATTTAAATAAAAAATACACACACACACAGATACATATATAAAGAAAAAATAAACATGGAAGGCTGAGAACTGAGGCTGGCACACAACCGGAACTTAGGGTCAGTGGCTCTGAATAATGAAAGAAGTCTTATTTCCCAGCCTGAAAGTCTATGAGGGTCCTCGTGGTCTCAGGGCTGCACACAGTAATGGCATGGCTCGCACAGTGAGGGCCCACTGTGTGTCTCACCGTAATCCCCCATGGTGCCCCCTTGCGTGCCTGAAGGGAGGGACGGATCAGCACACTCACTTAAGCGACAGACACTTGACCAGGATCCTCTGTCCGAAGTGCTCTCGCGGTGGCTCTGGGCGGTTGCAGCGTTCCACGGCCTCATCCTGCCAAGAGCCGAAGGGGCAGCTGGGACACATCCTCCAGGGAGGGGTTGGAATGTGTGGCCTGAGACCAGCTCTACCCTCAGCCTGATTAGCTTTCGGTCCCTGGCCTCTGAGCCTTTGCACATGCTGTTCCCCCAGCTTGGAATGCCCTCCTTCTCCCTTCCTCCTGGCCTGGCCAATACCTGCTCATCAGCCGGTCAGTTTAGCTGGCACTTCCTCCAGGAAGCCTTCCTTCACCCGGAGGTATCTGACACTCCAGGTCCTCATCAGGCCCTGATGCAGGGGGCCCCATGCTGGGACATGGAGGGCTGTGAGAGGGACAACGTGCGTGCGTGCGTGCTAAGTCGCTTCAGTTGTGTCTGACTTGTTGCAACACTATGCACTGTAGCCCTCCAGGCTCCTCTGTCCCTAGGATTCTCCAGGCAAGAATACTGGAGTGGGCTGCCATGCCCTCCTCCGGGGTTGGGGGGAGAGGTCTTCCTGACCCAGAGATCGAACCAGCATCTCTTAATATCTCCTGCATTGGCAGGTAGGTTCTATATCACTAATGCCACCTGGGAAGCCCTGAGGGACAATGACACACGGCTCATCATGGCACTACTCTGGGTCATCATTTCCTGTCGGGAGGTCTCTTCTCCACCAGACTGAACTCAGAGGGCAGGGACTGGGTCTACCTTGCTTATGGCTGTATCCCCAGTGGCTGCTATGTAACAGGCACTCACACATCCTGGTTGGATAAACACAGAGGTATGCAGTAGGTACCTATTATAATGTGGTTGAACAAACATAGATGTACACAGAAAGTATCTAATTAATGCTGACTAGACATACATACTAGACACCCAGTAAGAACTGGTTGAATAAATATAGGGCTATACAGCAAGGACTCAGTAAATGGCTGAATTAAAACAGATGTATATACTAGGTGCTTAATAAAAGTTAGTTGGATATATACAGATGCTCAATAACTATTAGTTGCTCAAATGCTGTTTGATTAAATAGAAAGCTATACAGTAGACATACAGTGAACGTTGACGGAATAAATATGACTATATAGTAAAAGCCCAATAAATGCTGGGTAGATAAAAATAAAGGGGTATATAATAAATAATATCATTAAATAGAGCTGACTCATTGGAAAAGACACTGATGCTGGGAAAGATTGAGGGCAGGAGGAGAAGGGGGCTACAGAGGATGGGGTGGTTGGATGGTATCACTAACTCAACAGACATTTTGAGCAAATTCCAGGAGATAGTGAAGGACAGGGAAGCCTGACGAGCTATAGTTCATGGGGTTGCAAAGAGCTGGACACAACTTAGGGGCTGAACAACACAGTGAGAGCCCAATAAACACTAGGTGGATAAATACAGGCATATACAATAGGTGCTTAATGAATGCTGGCTGATTAAATGCTGTTTGTTTAAAGACTATACAGTAGGCATACAATAAATATTGGTTCAGTAAATACAGCAGCATATAGCAAGTTCCCAATAAATGCTGGCTGGATAAATACAGGGGTATACAGTATAGGAGAATCCAATAAGAGCTACTGAATGAAAATGCAGGGTATCCATTAGACACCCAGGAAATCTCACTGGGATCATACCTAGGGATACACGTCAATTGGCTGTGTACTGATCTCAGGGGCTGTGCAGCTGAGCGGGCACCCACCTCGTCGGGTGCCGGGTAGAGCGCGAGCAGGGCGCGGGGCCGGTGCTGCCGCCGCAATGCCTCATTACGCCGGTCCACGTCCTCTGGGGCCACGCGCTCCAGGAGTGAGGGTAGCAAAGAATCCGCCGCCAAGTTCCTCAGGTCGAAGATGCCAGAGGCACCACTGCTTCGTGGGGTGTCGTCCAGGGAGCCTGAGGAGTGTCGGGGGTCATCCTGCCAGTAGAGAATGGGCACGCTCAGGACCAGGGGCTGAGGTCACCATGACAAAGGTCACCTGAGGGCTTTGCTGACCTTTCTAGAAACTTCTGTCTAGAGATATGATTATCATTGGTAAAAGTAGACACTCAAAAAATATCAGTTGAAAAAATAAAGGCTCAAGACTCAGCTGGCCAGTGAAGGACCTCTCTACTAAGTTGCCATGTCTCAGTTTCTTCATCTGCAAAATAAGCGTCACCCTTTACTATGTTGGGAAGGCTACTTCCCAGTCTGGGCATCACATGACCCTTGCTTAATCAGTCAGAACACAACAAAGTCAGGATATGCCTGGGCTGGGCCAATCAGAGATCAGAGCCTTTGAGGACTTTGCTCACTGTTGCCAGGGGAGGGAGAGTTCTTCTCAATGGGGCTGTTACTAGCCTAGGATCTGCCAGACCTTCTAGACTCAGCTCTGGTCAGAAGCAGATTTGTTGGTGCTGAGTTGCTCAGTTGTGTCCAACTCTTTTGTGACCCACGGACTAGAGTCCGCCAGGCTCCTCTGTCTATGGAATTTCCCAGGCAAGAACACTGGAGCGGGTTGCCATTTCCTCCTCTAGGGCATCTTCGAGACCCAGGGATTGAACCCACACTCCTGAATTGGCAAGCAGGTTATTTACTGCTGAGTCACCGGGGAAGCCCCCAGAAGCAGATTGCCCTAGTTTAAATCCCAGCTCAGCTCTGTGACCCTGGGTCTCTAACCCCAACAGCTAAGGGCCTCAGTTTCCCCAACTACGTTCATAAACAGCTAACAATGGAAACAATAAGAGTAATTCTTTATATGATTCTTGGTAAAAGTAGGCACTCAGTAAATATTGGTTGACAAAATACAGGTTCAAAACTCAACAGGGTAATGAAAGCCCTCTACTAAGCCAGGCATGCCTTGGTTTCTTTTTTCTTTTTTCTTTAAATTTTGGCTGCACTGGGCAGCCTGCGGGATCTCAGTTCCTTGCACCCAGGTTCTAAAACTGGGCCACAGCAGTGATAGCATCGAATCCTAACAACTAGACCACCAGGGAACAGCCCCCTCAATTTCTCTATCTGCAAAATGGGTGTTGCCCTGCTTCACCGGATGAGAGGGCAAGTATGGAGCATTTAGTATACACCAAGCACTTAACAGGGCTTCCCTGGTGGCTCAGATGGTAAGAATCTGCCTGCAATGTGGGAGACCTGGGTTCAATCCCTGGGTTGGGAAGATCCCCTGGAGAAGGGAATGGCTATCCACTCCAGTATCTGCCTGAAGAATTCCATGGACAGAGGAGCCTGGCAGGTTAAAGTCCATGAGGTCACAAAGAGTTGGACATGACTGGGTAAGTTAAAAAAAAAAAAAGGCACTTCATAAATGCTGATAATTATGATTCTTAACTTTTCAGTTACAGGGCTGATACATTTCCTGTGGGGCTCCCTCACCGAGTCCTCGGGGCCGGACCTCTCATCCCCAGAAGTGTCCTGCTCGAAGACTTGGCGGGTGAGCCCCTTCTGCCTCTCTCGTTGAGTCTCCGTGGTGATGGGGTTGTACGCCGCACTGAGGTGCTGGTATCTAGGAGAATGAGAGGATAGCAAAGATGAGGGCTCCCCAGGGCTCCCCGAGGTGCTGACTGACACACCCACAAGGCCCACGTGATGCCTGCAGGGCCATCCATCCACCGGACATGCCGCCGCAGAAGTCCAGCTACCCTTGCAGGGACACTGGGCGGATAACCAGGGGGAGTGGCAACAGCGGCAGACAATGGGCTCCTCTGGGCTCAGACCTGGCCTCTCTACCCTGAGTTGCCCCCGAGTCAGACCCACCTCCTATGGGCAATGATCCAGTCCTCAGTGTACATTTCCACTGCAGCTCTCACCTGGGCATCCATCTTTCTGCACAAGATACAATCAGGGTAAACAAAAGCAGAGAAGTGAAAGCGTCTGTCACTTCAGTCATGTCCGACTCTTTGCAAATCCCATGGACTGTAACTCAACAGGCTCCTCTGTCCATAGGATTCTCCAGGCAAGAATACTGGAGTGGGTTGCCATGCGCTCTTCCAGGGGATCTTCCCAACCCAGGGATCGAACCCAGGTCTGTCACACTGCAGGCAGTTTCTTTACTGTCTGAGCCATCAAGGAAGCCCCACACAGAAGCAGGACCCAGTGTTAAATCTTTCCAGTGGCCTGTCCTTCTGTCTTTTTCAGGGATACAGAGGTAAAGGCTCAGACAGGGAAGGGGACTTGTCTAAGGTCACACAGCCAAGCCAGCAGCTGAACTCAGGGCTTTCAGAGCTTGGTGGGAGAGGGGTTGTTGATGTGGGGTACAGAGGCAGCGTGGGGATACAGACAGGGAGGGTGTGGGGCTCGACCCACCCGTCCTCAGGGATACCGGGCTCCGTGGTGCGGCATTCCCGGGGCTGCAGCAGTAGCTCTAGGTCATCGGCTGGAAACTCGACCAGATCCCGGAGAGGCCCAGGCTCTACGTCCGGCGGCCGGCTCAGAAGCACATCCTCAAAATCCAGGGGCTCAACGACTTCGGTCAGTGGGCCCTGAGGTGGAGCCGAGTGGCTGTGACCTGGGCCCCGGGGCTGGGGGCTGGAGACTGGGTGTGGGCTTGGGCTGGCCTCGGACAATCGAGAGGGCGGTGGGAGCCATGGAGGGTGCTGGAGTGGTGGGAGGGGCCCTGGAGGAGCCACAGGGGCAGTGAGTGACCTCAGCCGCTCCACCCCCACCCCAGCCGGGCTGGCCCCTCTTTCCAGGCAGGAAATCACACCCTGTGCCTGGAAGGGCAGGAAACTCCTGGTGGAAGGAAAGGCCTGTGGACTGCAGCAAAGAAGGAGACAATTCCTAAGGCCCTGGGGGCGAGAGAGCCCCACCCCCTCCCTTACTGCAGCTAGAAGAGCGGCCCATTCCCCAGACCTCCCTTCCCAGCATTCCCAGCTGGGTGGTCCAGTCTAGACAGCAGGAGGTGTGGGCACGGGAGGGAAGCAGGAGGTAGGGGGATTGGGGGACTGGGGGGAACGCTGAACCTCTCCCCACTTGACCACCCACGGGGCTGCTCCCTGCAGAGGAGGACCAGCCAGCCTCCCCATCACACTCACTGGGACCCCCCTCCCCCGCCACAGCTGGGCCCTTCCCAGCCTCAGCTCCCCAACAGCAGGTGGGGTGGGGGAGCACCTCCCAAATACTCACCCCCAGGGAGCTGCTGCAGCGCCGACTGGAATGGGGAGAGCCACTGCGTTCCCGGGACACCTGCTTCCGCACTTCGGCAGCCACCGTCCTGCGGGGACAGGAAGGGGACCATAGGGGGCGGAAAACTTGGGCAGCAGGGCCCTGGGAACTGGGGCTTTGGGGCCCACAGATTCATGCTAGGAGAGGACAATCCAGGCTGTGGAAAGAAAAAAAAAAAATCCGGCCACCGGCCAAGAGAACCCAGGATCCAGGATGCACAGATCTCAGCATGGGTGCCCCCAAGGCTGTGGCAGACACATCACCCCCTTTCTTCTCCCAAGCACAGATAGGGGGGCAGGGGACTGCGGCTGGGCAGCACCTGGGGGTCACTGATCCTCGCTCTTTCTTCTTCCCACCAGGACAGGCTCCCAGATCTGCAGAAAGGCCTCCACGTCCTCATCTAGGGGATCTCTGCCCACTCCAACCCCTTATCAGGAAGGTGAGCCCCGTTCCACCCTTGCTAGACGAGTCACTCCTGCCCCTGAGCCTCGGTTTACCCATCTGGAGCTGCCCTGCCCTCACAGAGCAGTGGAGCTGAGCAGGGGGCCTGGTGTTCATACACACACCCTATCAGGGGTCTAAGACTGAGGCTGACGGTATATAAGAGGCCAGCATGACTCCTGGAGCACAACCCAGCCACCAAGGTCAGTGCAGTGACCTTCCTGGGCCATCTGCATCCGCGCTGGCCTTCAGAGTCTCAGCAGAGACTGAGGGTCAAGGGGCAAGACCCACTGGGGAGAGAGAGCTAGCATGGGAGGAGGAGGGGAAGGAGGAAAAGGAATTGGGAACAGACTCAGTAGGGGAAGGGGTTCCCCAAACTCTCAATTCCTTCAGCTGAGCCTGCAGGAAGGGACAGCCATGCACTTATTTGGGGGAAAGTGTGCCAGGCGAGGGAACAGTGAGTGCCCAGACTCTAAGGCTGGACTCTGTGCTCTGGGCCTGGAGACCCTTGCTCCCCGAGGGCTCTGTACAAACAAGACTAGGACTGTGCTGTCCCCATGAAGGCCCTGGCACTGGACCCCACACAGTAGATGCTCAATAAATTATTTTCTTCGGCCATGCCACACTGCTTGCAGGATCTTAGTTCCTCCCCAAACCCAAGTCTTGATAGTGAAAGTGCCAAGTCTTAACCACTGGATCACCAGGGAATTCCCATCAAGGTTTTTTGTTTTTTTTTTTGATGGAATGAGTGAATCTTTTCTGATCTCCCTCTCAGTCCAACTTGCCTAAATCTCCCATAAGTTGAGGGAAGTCCCTTATCTTTTAGCTGTGTGGCTTTGGGCAGGTGGGACAATCTTTCTGGGCCTCAGTGTCTCTTAAAATCAAGAAAGCAACTTTGGGACATTCAGGCCTCGATCACTCCTGCTTCTCTCTTTTCTCATTGTTTGGAAATCTGCTTACTAAAAAGTTATGCCTGGGACTGCCTGGGGGTCCAGTGGTTAAGATTCCACATTCCCAATCCAGGTTCAATCCCTGGTTGGGGAACTAAGATCCCACATGCCGCAACTAAAGATCCTGAGTGCCACAAGTAAGACCCGGTGCAGCCAAAGAAATAAATAATAAATATTTTTTAAAAATTATTGAAACAAAAAGAAATTAAAAGTGCTAAGGATTGCAAATGTGGCCCACGTGTCACCAATGAGATAAGATGTGCAGGGTGGGCCCAGGTAAGCCAGGTGTGGGGTGGGGGTGGGGTCAGTGGGGAGCTTCAGCAGAGTCTGGAGGCCTCTGAATTCAAATCTGTGTGGGTCAAACAGAACTCGACCATGACCCTGATTCAAAGTGGGGTCTCTGATGTGAGATTCCAGCCTCCTTCTTTCTCTGACCCTGGATTCTATTTATTTTCTGTGTCAACTATTTCTATTGGATGGGGGGGTGGGAGGCGAAGAGGGAAGACTAGCTTGCAGGAATTTCAAAGGATATTAAAAATCAGGGGAAGTGAAAGTGTTAGTTGCTCAGTCATGTCCAACTCTTTGTGACCCCATGGATTGTAGCCCGTCAGGCTGTTCTGTCCATGGACTTCTCCAGGAAAGAACACTGGAGTGGGTTGCCATTTCCTTCTCCAGGGGATCTTCCCGACCCAGGGATGGAACTCGGGTCTCCTGCCTTGCAAGCAGGTTCTTTCCCTCAGAGCCACCAGAGACTTGTCCTCAAATTCCCCAAGTCCCGGCTGCTTCCTCTGGAAGCCTGGGCACAGAGGATTGGGGGTGCTTTACAAAAGATGCTGGAACAGGGAACCTGTCTATGCCCTGGGCCCAGCTGTTCTGCAGCTGCTGCTGCAAAGCAGGGAGGGGAGCGGGGGCTGAACGTCCAGCTTCATTTGGTCACTGGCCTTGGAGTGAGCGCCCCAGGGTGGGAAACCACTGAGTCCACAGTGGCATGGCCACGGGAACTAGTTTACCGAGTCACAGAGCTCTGCACTTGGAGCTGGGCAAGCATGGGTGAACGACACCTCTTCTCCAGCCCTCTGGGCTTAGTGGTATTTGTGGTTGTTTGGTCGCTAAGTCGTGTCCAACTCTTTTTCCACTCCAAGGACTATAGCCCACCAGGCTCCTCTAATCCGTGGGATTTCCCAGGCAAGAATACTGGAGTGGGTTGCCATTTCCTTCTCCAGGGGATCTTCCTGACCCAGGGATAGAACCCATGTGCCTCACATCTCCTGCGTTGGCAGGCAGGTTCTTTACCACTGTGCCACCCTGGTACCCACCTCTTATCGAGCTGTTCTGAGTATAGGGCCTGCCACACAGTAAGTGCTTAATTAAGAGTTGCTGTCACCACATTGCCTCAAAGAGCATCCTGGGAAACTGGAATTTCTGACCCTGCTTTTGTAAACCAAAGGTGAGTGGGGCTCAGAAAGGGGTCGTGAGGTACCCGGGGTCACGCAGTGCCCAGAATGGAACCCTGGTCAGCTGGGGGTCAAAATCCTTCAGCATTAGGCATGCCACGGCGCCCGGGACAGGGAGCAGAGCCGAGAACAGAGACGGCGGAACACCTGCCGTCTACCTGCCCCCACAGCGGTCCCATCCAGTCTCGGCCTTCAGCACCATCTGAACACCGACAAATCTTCAAATCGATGCTATACAGATTAACCGGGCCCATACAGAGGATCTGGAGAAGGGAATGGCAACCCACTCCAATACTCTTGCTGCAAAATTCCATGGACAGAGGAACCTGGCGGGCTACAGTTCATGGAGTTGCAGAGAGTCAGACACAACTTAGCAACTTACACACACACACATAACCTGCCCTCCCCCCATCCTTTGTGTCTCACTAAGCACAGCCCCGCCCTTGAGGATGCTCAGGACCCTCACCTGGAGTCATTACCCACTCCTCCATCTCACTCCCACATCAGATGTGCTTCAGATATCCCCGTGGACCACATTACAAAAAGGCAGGCAAAATGTTGAGCTGAATTCAGTGGGTTTTCTCAGGAACCGGTCTCAGAATTTGATTGATGAGATCAATCTTTCTAAGGTGAAAACTTGACAACCTGATGGGATTCTAAAGAGGTGCTCAAACGGGAAAGAGGAAGCAGTGGCATCACTAGGAATTCATGTGAGACTCTGGACCTCCCCCTAGGGCTGGTCAGATTAACAGAGGTCTACTCTTACAGGGAAGGAGGATGATAAAACCAGAAATAGGAATGACATAAGCCTTGGAATTTGACATAAGTCTGCAAAAAGTGAGGGAAGAAAATGAATAAACACAAAACTATAGGGCTCTCTTGGTGGCTCAGTGGTTTAAAAAAAAAAAAATCCTCCTGCCAGTGCAGGAGATACAGGTTTAATCCCTGATCAGGGAAGATCCTACAGGCAGAGGAGCAACTAAGCCCGTGTGCCACAACTACTGAGCCTGTGCTCTGCAACAAGAGAAGCCACTGCAATGAGAAGCCAGGGCACCGCAACTAGAGAGCAGCCCCTGCTCGCCACCACTAGACAAAGGTCCTCAAGCAGCAACCAAGATCCCAGCGCAGCCAAAAATAAATATAAGTACATAAATTTTAAAAATCTTAAAACACACACACACACACACACACACACATAAAGAGGGAATTCCCTGGTGGTTCAGCGGTTAGGACTCTGCGCTTACACTGCAGGAGGCATGAGTTCAAGCCCTGGTCAGGGAACTAAGATCCCACAAGCCACACGGTGCAGCCAAAAAGAAAATTAAAAAATAAAACAATAAAGAGAGTCCTCTTCATATCCCACCCTATACACACACCTCCTGGACTGGCAGAAAAATTTAAAGGCAAACAGTGAGTGCTGACAAGGCAAATAATATGAGTGCTGGCAAAATTTAAAGGCAAATAATATGAATGCCACCAAGGATTAGGAATTCTCATCTGCTACTGGGGGAATCCCTTTGGAAAACCATCTGTAAATGAACAAGCAAAGTTGAAAACATGCCAATCCAGCAATTCCACTTTGAGGTGTAGATACTCAGGAGGAAACACAAGGTCAAGAATATTCATGGTAGCTCTGATCATGACAACCTCAAAGGGAAACAACCCACAAGTTCCTTGACTGAAGATGGAGAACACACAAGCAGAGGGAATAGTATGCAATGATGAAAGGGGATGCATCTGACTATAAGCAGCAACACAGATGAGCCCTTCTCCTGACATCTCACTGCCACAGAGGACTCGACATTCCATGTGGTTCCATTTATCAGTTCAGTCGCTCAGTTGTGTCCGACTCTTTGCGACCCCTTGCATCGCAGCACGCCAGGCCTCCCTGTCCATCACCAACTCCCGGGGTTCACTCAGACTCACGTCCATCGAGTCAGTGATGCCATCCAGCCATCTCATCCTCTGTCCTCCCCTTCTCCTCCTGCCCCCAATCCCTCCCAGCATCAGAGTCTTTTCCAGTGAGTCAGCTCTTCGCATTAGGTGGCCAAAGTACTGGAGCTTCAGCTTTAGCATCATTCCTTCCAAAGAAATCTCGGGGTTGATCTCCTTCAGAATGGACTGGTTGGAACTCCTTGCAGTCCAAGGGACTCTCAAGAGTCTTCTCCAACACCACAATTCAAAAGCATCAATTCTTCAGCGCTCAGCCTTCTTTACAGTCCAACTCTCACATCCATACATGACCACAGGAAAAACCATAGCCTTGACTAGACGGACCTTAGTCGGCAAAGTAATGTCTCTGCTTTTGAATATACTATCTAGGTTGGTCATAACTTTTCTTCCAAGGAGTAAGCGTCTTTTAATTTCATGGCTGTAATTACCATCTGCAATGATTTTGGAGCCCCCAAAAATAAAGTCTGACACTGTTTCCACAGTTTCCCCATCTATTCCCCATGAAGTGATGGGACCAGATGCCATGATCTTCGTTTTCTGAATGTTGAGCTTTAAGCCAACTTTTTCACTCTCCTCTTTCACTTTCATCAAGAGGCTTTTTAGTTTCTCTTCACTTTCTGCCATAAGGGTGGTGTCATCTGCATATCTGAGGTTATTGAGATTTCTCCTGGCAATCTTGATTCCAGCTTGTTTCTTCCAGCCCAGCATTTCTCATGATGTACTCTGCATATAAGTTAAATAAGCAGGGTGACAATATACAGCCTTGACGTACTCCTTTTCCTATTTGGAACCAGTCTGTTGTTCTATGTCCAGTTCTAACTGTTGCTTCCTGACCTGCATACAGGTTTCTCAAGAGACAGGTCAGGTGGTCTGGTATTCCCATCTCTTGCAGAATTTTCCACAGTTTCTTGTGATCCACACAGTCAAAGGCTTTGGCATAGTCAATAAGGCAGAAATAGATGTTTTTCTGGAACTCTCTTGCTTTTTCCATGATCCAGCGGATGTTGGCGATTTGATCTCTGGTTCCTCTGCCTTTTTAAAACCAGCTTGAACATCTGGAAGTTCGCGGTTCACGTATTGCTGAAGCCTGGCTTGGAGAATTTTGAGCATTACTTTACTAGCATGTGAGGTGAGTGCAATTGTGCAGTAATTTGAGCATTCTTTGGCATTGCCTTTCTTTGGGATTGGAATGAAAACGGACCTTTTCCAGTCCTGTGGCTACTGCTGAGTTTTCCAAATTTGCTGGCATATTGAGTGCAGCACTTTCAGGATTTGAAATAGCTCAACGGGAATTCCATCACCTCCACTAGCTTTGTTCGTAGTGATGCTTTCTAAGGCCCACTTGACTTCACATTCCAGGATGTCTGGCTCTAGATGAGTGATCACACCATCATGATTATCTGGGTCGCGAAGATCTTTTTTGTACAGTTCCTCTGTGTATTCTTGCCACCTCTTCTTAATATCATCTGCTTCTGTTAGGTCCATACCATTTCTGTCCTTTATTGAGCCCATCTTTGCATGAAATGTTCCCTTGGTATCTCTAATCTTCTTGAAGAGATCTCTAGTCTTTCCCATTCTGTTCTTATTTATGGGATATTCTAAACAGGCAAAACCAACTCAGAGCAGACAGGGAGCCAAATTAAATGAAGAAATTACAATGCAAGTGGGGAAACGACAGTAGCGGCCATCAGCATGGTAGCTCCCTAAGGAGCAGAACCGGGTGCAGATCACCTGGGAGGGCAGCTAGAGTCGGAAGGCTCAGGAAGGTAGAGACAGCCCCCGTTTTGATCCAAGTGACTTCTTCCAAGGCATTTGTTTCTTTCTTTTTTTTTTTTTTTTCTTCAATTTTTTGGCCGCACTGCAAGGCATGTGGGATCTTAGTTCCCTGACGAGGGATGGAATCCGTACCTCCTGCATTGGAAGCACAGAGTTTTAACCAGGAGGCCAGCAGGGAAGTCCTGGAATTTGTTTCATAATTACTCTTTTAAACTTGGCATTTTTCTGAACGCATATCATCCATCATGGTGGCTCAAATGGTAAATCTTCTGCAATGCAGGAGCAATTCGATGCAGGAGATCCAAGAGATGTGGATTCGATCCCTGGATCGGGAAGAACCCCTATAGAAGAAAATGGCAACCCATTCCAGTATTCTTGCTTGGAGAATCCCACAGACAAAGGAGCCTGGTGGGCTGAGTCCATAGGGTTGCAAAGAGTCGGACACAACTGAGCACAAACAATATGGACAAATGTTACTGTATGCAACACAATGTTCTTTTTTTTTTCACTTGTATTCTTTAAAATAAAATCCAACCCTGGAATGGTGACAGTGACCATCACTTTTTTTTTTTTCTGGAAAAATGGCTTGCAGGATCTTAGTTCCAGACCAGGGATCGAACCCATGCCCCCTGCAGTGGAAGCCTGGAGTCCTAACCATTGGCTATATGAGTTTATATTTTTAAGTTGTCCCTACAAATCTTTGTTTTAAATGAGCCTGTTCATTAGGAACCTGGGGGACAGTCTAACATGCAGGTTAATGTGGCATTTGTGGAATGAATGATTTCAGCAAACAAGGAGATGAATATAGGCCTAGGTCTCAGCATGTAGACACCTGGGTGCCCACTAGACTGCTCTGCAGACCCTGTCAGAGGGTGGCCGGAAGACTTACGCCACCTGTTTGTGGTTCACTAGGGCCCTAGGGCTTCCCCGGTGGGGTAGAATCTGACTCATCAGTAAAGATTCCACCTGCCATCCAGGAGACACAGGTTTGATCCCTGGGTTGGGAAGATCCCCCAGAGAAGGAAATGGCAACCCACCCCAGTATTCTTGCATAGGAAATCCCATAGACAGAGAAGCCTGGCAGGCTACAGTCCATGGGGTGGCAAAAGAGTTAGACACGACTTAACAACTAACAATGACAACATGGCAGCCCCAAGACCTTTTTCTGCTTTTCTTACCCTACAGTATCCATCTCCCAGGGCAAAACCCAGGGCCTCTGCTTCTCACTTGAGTGGAAGCCAGGACCCAAGGACACAGGGACTTGAGTGGCAAAGAAACAGTAATAACCTCCCCAGGCTCAGAAACCCGAAGGTCCAAGGCAGAGGGACAATTCAGACAGAGATAGCAGAATGTAAAAACTGCCCAACTGATATGTGCCCAGACACCAGGTCACAGCGTCCCTCCTCTGTTCTGAACTCTCCATGGCTCCCACCTCACCCAGGGTAAAAGTTGAACTCTTCCCCATAACCCACAAGCCCTGTACAACCCGTTCCCACAGCCCCTTTCTCACTCTGCTCCAGCCTGCTATGTGCTCAGTCGCTCAGTTGTGTCTGACACTTTGCGACTCTACAGACTGTAGCCCACCAGGGTCCTCTGTCCATGGAGATTCTCCAGGCAAGAAGACTGGAGTGGGTTGCCATGCCCTCCTCCAGACAATCTTCCCAACCCAGGGATCAAACCCAGGTCGCCCACATTGCATGTGGATTCTTCACCATCTGAGCCAGCAAGGAAGCCCGGTTGGCCTCAGATGTCTATAAACACACCCCACCTGCTCCTGCCCCTGGGCCTTTGCACATGCCCTTCCCCCCACATCCGGGCATGGATCCCTCCCTCATCTCCTTCAGATCTTTGTTTACATGTCATCTTCTCCAGGCCTTCCTGATCCTGATTCCCAGGTCTAAAGTAGTCCTCACACTCATCACCTCCCACCTCTGCCTGGTATGTCCCCACACTGCTTACCACTAACATGTAATCTACTTTATCCGGTTTCTCCTCTGTCTGCCCCATTGTATCTGCCCCCAAGGGTGGGTTCTTTTCCGGAGTCTCCATCAGGGCAGTGCTGGACACACAGGGTGTCCCGGCCCACCCTCTAATGCAAGAGAACCGCTTCCCTGCCCCCAGCAGATTCTGAATGCACTACTGGAGGTACAGACCAGAGTGGTGGGGGGAGGCGCTTCAGCCCCAGAGAGTCCGACATCCCTCTCCCCGGGCAATCCCCCTCCCCGGACCGAGTCTCTTACAGTCTCCAGTGGCCACGGAAACGGATTCCCCAGCGCCTGGCGCCCGTCCCCTCCCCCGTCTGCCCACCAGCTGGTTCTGTCCCCAGCCCCCACTCCTTCCATTCAATCACCCATCCATCTCCAGCGCGTCCAGGCGGTGCTAGGAGAGCCTGAAGCAGGGCTGGGGGCGGGGGGACATCCACAGCTGTCCCCTTCCCCACCCCCCCCCCGCCCCAGACA
>SJXQ01001504.1:573878-690308 GCA_006408695.1 Aepyceros melampus | reverse complement strand
TTCCCAGGTGGTGAAGTAGTAAAGGATCCACCTGCCAGTGCAGTAGAGGCAAGAGACTGCGGGTGGGATCCCTGGGTGGGGGAAGAGCCCCTGGAGTAGAAAATGGCAACGCACTCCCGTATTCTTGCCTGGGAGAGTCCATGAACAGAGGAGCCTGGCTGGCTACAGTCTATAGCGTGGCAAAGAGTCAGACACGACTGAAGTGACTTAGCCCAGCACAGTCTGTGGTGAGAGAGGCAGAGGGGTCCAGACAGGTTCCGAGGCGCCTACTGAGGGATGTGACACAGGACGTGGTGGCATCTGCAAGAGCCAGGCGGGGAGGCTGCGCCATGGGGCCGCCTCCAGTGGGAGGAGGATGTGGGGACGTCTTGGCCAATATGTGGTCTCAGATCTCTCCCCAATGGTTCCTGTCTCGGTCCCACTGCAGCAGTCTTAGAGGAATTCTCCAGCCCTCATTTACCATCTGCATATCCAGCTTCTTGCTCACCTCTCCGCCTTTGCATGGACAGGTGCCTCCTTCTGAAGGCCCTTCTAGCCCTGGTCAGAAAATGTCCTAGGTAGAATGGGGGACTGAATCATACTAGGGAAGAGCTGTACCTTGGGGGCCTTTGCACGTACTGTTTCCAGTCCTGTGTATGAAAGTGAAAGTCACTCAGTCGTGTCTGACTCTTTGCAACCCCATGGACTGTACAGTCCATGGAATTCTTCAGGCCAGAATACTGGAGTAGCCTTTTCCTTCTCCAGGGGATCTTCCCAAACCAGGGATCAAACCCAGGTCTCTCACATTGCAGGTGGATTCTTTACTAGCTGAGCCACAAGGGAAGGCCTAGAATACTGGAGTGGGTAGCCCATCCCTTCTGCAGTGGATCTTCCCAACCCAGGGATTATACCAGGGTCTCCTGCCTTGCAGGTGAATTCTTTACCAACTGAGCTACCAGGGAAGCCCATTCCTGCAAATGGGTGCTGGCAATACCCCTTCCTTTTACAGATGAGGCCCAAAGAAACAGGCAGAGGATGACATGGTTACATAGCATCACCGATTCAATAGACATGAATTTGAGCCAACTACAGGAGGTAATGGAGGAGGCGCCTCTCCTGGTGCAGTCCAGGGGTCGCAAAGAGCTGGACACAACTTAGTGATTGGACAAGAGAAACAGCGATTTGCCCCAGTTGCCCAGTGGATCAGTGTCGGATCCTGAGCCCACAGGAGGGGGGCCTGGATGGTGGGGGAACACTGTAGCCCTGCCTTGTAGCCCCAGGCTCCTGAGGGCACAGCCTGGCTTGTGGTGTGTGCACAAGTGTGTCAGCAGCCCACACACCTGCCCCAGTTGTCCAGCCACTTTGGCTTGGGAGGCGCCAAGTGTAACCCCACCCATTACTCCCCGCCTCACCCCACCCTCCATGCAACCTGCAGTGTGGCAGGCTCCAGTCCCCACCTTGCCTTCAGGCTGCTGGGAGCTGCTGGGCTGGAAGCTTGAAGGTAAGCAAAGACTGGCAGGTTTCTCCACTCCTCTCTGCCTCTTCCCAGCCCAGGCCTCATCCTACCTGGTCTCCCGCTCCTGCCCTCACGCCTCCATGGTCAGAAGGAGCCTGGAAACAGTGGAATCAGGTCCCTCCTCTGCTTAGAATCTCGTTCATGGCTCCCATTTCATTCAGAGTAAAAGCCAAAGTCCTCGCTGTGGCCACAAAGGCTCTGGCTCTGATCGCAACAGCGACACCAGCCTGCCCTTCCCTCCTCCCACTGTCTCCCATAATCACGCCACTCCGGCTGCCTGCCTTCTCCACATAGCTCTAAGCTTTAGGGCGCAGCTCTCTTTCAGGGCTTTTGTACGTGCTGTTTCCCCCCGCATAAGTGGGTGCTGTCACATACCCCTTGTACAGATGAGGAAACTGAGACCCAGAGGGGCAGAGTGACTTGTCCTCTTTCACCCAGTGAATCAGTTTCAGATCTGTCCTTCCAGATCTGTGGCCCAGGGAGCCTGACTCCAAAGTGGTTTTCTCTAAATACCAGTTGAGGATTTCCCTGGCGGTCCAGTGGCTAAGACTCCACACTCCCAATGCAGGGGGTCTGGATTCAATCCCTGGTCAGGGAACTGGTCCCATGGCGCAGCTCTCTTTCAGGGCTTTTGTACGTGCTGTTTCCCCCCGCATAAGTGGGTGCTGTCACATACCCCTTGTACAGATGAGGAAACTGAGACCCAGAGGGGCAGAGTGACTTGTCCTCTTTCACCCAGTGAATCAGTTTCAGATCTGTCCTTCCAGATCTGTGGCCCAGGGAGCCTGACTCCAAAGTGGTTTTCTCTAAATACCAGTTGAGGATTTCCCTGGCGGTCCAGTGGCTAAGACTCCACACTCCCAATGCAGGGGGTCTGGATTCAATCCCTGGTCAGGGAACTGGTCCCACATGCCGCAACTGAGAGTTCACATGAGGCAACTAAAGATCCTGCATTCTACGACTACCCACTCCAGTAGTCTTGAGTTTCCCTTGTGGCTCAGCTGGTAAAGAATATACCTGCAATGCAGGAGACCTGGGTTCGATTCCTGGATTTGGAAGATCCCCTGGAGAAGGGAAAGGCTACCCACTCCAGTATTCTGGCCTGAAGAACTCCATAAACTGTGTATAGTCCATTGGGTCGCAAAGAGTCAGACACGACTGAGCAACTTTCACTTTCACCTTTCTATGACTAAAGAGCCTGCAACAAAAACTGAAGATCCAGTGTGCTGCAGCTGAGACCCAGTGCAGCCAAATAAATAAATAAATTTTTTTTAAAAAAGATAAATACCAGTCAGGTTCCAATCCAGGTCACACGGTGTGACCCACGATAAATCTCTCAACCTCTCAGCCTCTGTTTCCTTGTCTGCTCTGTGAGGGCTGAGGTCAGTACTAAGATCCAGGCCCTTGTAGGAGTTGATTCCACATAGGGGCCAGGTGGGACTATGAACCCTGCCTTAGCAAAACCAGATAACTCAGATTGGGAAGCCACGATCTTTTAACTGAGATCACATACCTGGTCTCAGGACTTAATGAACTTCAGATTCTCACTGCCTCTCACAGAAAGAATTCAGTGAGAGACAAAGTGATAGGTAAGAAGTGGGTTTATTTAAAGAGAAACACACTCCACAGCGTAGGAGCCATCTCAGAAGGCAAGACCGGGACCAGGGGATGGGGTTGTCAGTTTTTAGAGGGGTGGATAATTTCATAGGCTAATGGCTCGGAGGTTAAAGCGTCTGCCTGCAGTGCGGGAGACCCAGGTTCGATCCCTGGGTTGGGAAGATCCTCTGGAGAAGGAAATGACAACCCACTCCAGTACTCTTGCCTGGAAAATTCCATGGACTGAGGAGCCTGGTGGGCTATAGTCCATGGGGTCGCAAAGAGTCGGACACGACTGAGTGACTTCACCTTCACCAATAAGCAGGAGGAGCATTCTAGCTACTTGGGGGAAGGAGGTGGGGATTCAGGAATTGGGCCACCACCCACATTTTGACCTTGATGGTCGGTCTTGGAACTGTTGTGGCACCTGGGGTGTGTCATTTAGCTTACTGTTGTGTTACAGTGAGTGTGTACTGAGCCTCAATGTCTAGTGGAAGTTGACTCGTCCACCATCTTGGACTTGTATGTTTAGTTGCTCAGGCATGTCCAACTCTTTGCAACCTTTTCAACTGTAGCCCACCAGGCTCCTCTGTCCATGGGATTTTTGAGGCAAGAATAATGGAATGGGTTGTGATTACCTTGTTCAGGGGATCTTCCTGATCCAGGGATTGAACCTGAATTTCCTGTGTCTCTTCTTACATTGCAAGTGGATTCTTTACCCACTGAATCATCAGGGAAGCCCCAGATCCCTCCAATAAAGGCCTTGCCCCAGCAACCTGCCCACCCCCATGCCAACCAGATCTGATTGGCAAGGCAGGTCCTCTTCAAGGTACCACCAGGCTGGACTGGACCCTGGCAGCTGCTCAAACAGGGGGCAGGCTTTGCCGGTGCTCCATTGGTTTGGACTTGTATGTTTAGTTGCTCAGGCATGTCCAACTCTTTGCAACCTTTTCAACTGTAGCCCACCAGGCTCCTCTGTCCATGGGATTTTTGAGGCAAGAATAATGGAATGGGTTGTGATTACCTTGTTCAGGGGATCTTCCTGATCCAGGGATTGAACCTGAATTTCCTGTGTCTCTTCTTACATTGCAAGTGGATTCTTTACCCACTGAATCATCAGGGAAGCCCCAGATCCCTCCAATAAAGGCCTTGCCCCAGCAACCTGCCCACCCCCATGCCAACCAGATCTGATTGGCAAGGCAGGTCCTCTTCAAGGTACCACCAGGCTGGACTGGACCCTGGCAGCTGCTCAAACAGGGGGCAGGCTTTGCTGGTGCTCCAGTGGTTAAGAATCCTCTTTGCAATGCAAGGGACACAGGTGCGATCCCTGGTTTGGGAAGATCTCACATGCCGCGGAGAAACCAAACCCATGTGCCACAACTAACGAGCCCACGCTCTGGAGCCCATGTACCATGACTACTGAACCTGTGCGCCCTAGACCCATGTTCTGCAACAAGTGAAGCCACCACAACTGGAGAGTAGCCCCCACTCACCGCCACCAGAGAAAGCCCACATGCAGCAACAGAGACTTAGCACAGCCGAAACTAAAATGAATATTAAAAAAAAAAAAAAAAGACTGGCCAAACTTGGTGGGGACTTCAGCCTCCTCTGGCTGATGTGGGGGAACAGATGGTGGGGTCTGATGGTGCCAACTTGCAGACCTGGGAGGAGGGACTGCACTGGTCCAGGTGGGAGATGCCTGGGCTGAGTTGGGGAGGGGCTGTGGAGATGGCCCAGAAGTGGGTGGGCTCTGGGCAGACTGACTTGCAGGCAAGTTGAATGTTTATGTGAGAGATGGAGTGAAACTGAAGACCAGCTCTCTTCACACTGCTTCCCAATGCTATTCCCTCCACCTGGGATGCTGTTCCACCCACACCTGGTCTGTTTGATCCCTTCTTCATCCCTTGAGTCTCAGTGAGGACATCCCTGCCCCCACGGTTGCCTATGCATCCACCGTGACGGCCCTGATCACAGTGCGTTTTACTGTCCTGTGTTGAGGTGAAGTGAAGTGAATTGAAAGTTGCTCAGTCGTGTCTGACTCTTTGTGACCCCATGAACTGTACAGTCCGTGGAATTCTCCAGGCCAGAATATTGGAGTGGGTAGTCTTTCCCTTCTCCAGAGGATCTTTCCAACCCAGGGATCAAAACCCAGGTCTCCTGCATTGCAGGTGGATTCTTTACCAGCTGAGCCACAAGGGAAGCCCAAGAATATTGGAGTGGGTAGCCTATCCCTTCTCCAGTGGATCTTCCCAACCCAGGAATCGAACTGGGGTCTCCTTCAGTACAGGCAGATTCTTTACCAACTGAGCTCTCAGGGAAGCCCTGTCCTGCGTTATCCATGCCTAAAGCAGAGACATCACTTTTCCAACAAAGGTCTATAGAGTCAAAACTGTGGTCTTCCCAGTAGCCATGTACAGATGTGAGAGCTGAACCATAAGGAATGTTGGCACCAAAGAACTGATGTTTTTGAATTGTGGTGCTGGAGAAGACTCTTGAGAATCGCTTGGACAGCAAGGAGATCAAAACAGTCAATCCTAAAGGAAATCAACCTTAAATATTCATTGGAAGGACTGATACTTAAGTTGAAGCTCCGATACTTTGGCCACCTGATGCCAAGAGCTGACTCCTTGGAAAAGACCCTGATGCTGGGAAAGATTGAGGGCAAGAGGAGAAGGGGATGAAAGAGGACGAGATGGTTGGATGGCAACACTGACTCAATGGACTTGAGTTTGAGCAAACTCTGGGAGATAGTGAAGGACTGAGGAGCCTGGTGTGCCAGAGTCCATGGGGTTGCAAAGAGTCAAACATGACTTAGCGACAGAACAATAACAAAATTCATGTCTGAGCTCCCCAGCACCTGGTACACAGTCAGCGCTCCATAAATATTTGTCTCTCTTTCTTCTCTTCTCTTGGTCTGCTGCTCAGTGCCTGTTCCAGGACCTCACTATTTGAATCATTGTAGTGTTGTTTTGTAATATGTTTGCTTCTATCTTTGTCAGGGTCAAAACCAGCTGCCTCCAGACCATTGCACACGCTGTACCCTCTGCCTGGAACGCTATTTCCCCTAATCTTTACCTGAAAGAACTTCAAACCATTCTTTAAGTCTCCTTGACCACCTCCCTCCCCTGCCCAAGTTGGGCCAGGGCCTCCTCAGGGGCCCCCTCACTACTAGCCCCTCGCTTTCCCCCTCACAGCCCTGATCACTCTTGGTTGTAACTGCCTGATTCCATGGTATCTCTTTCTCCTACTTAAGTGTCAGTTTCGTAAAGGCAAGGACTTTTCTCTGCCTTATTCACTGCTGGGTCCTGAGTGCTTAGCTCGTGGCTGGACATACCGTAGGTGCTGTATAAGAGAATGAATGAGATAGAGTGGTACGGGATCCAGTGGCCAGAGGACTTTGATGCCTCCTTGCTGCCTGGTGCGTACTCTTTCAGTGTGGTGGGAGAAAGCAGCCTGATGGCCAGGGGTCAATTCCTGTTTTCATCTTAAAATTTTACTTAGTTATTTATTCTTGGCTGTGCTGGGTGTTCGTTGCTGTGCACGTGCTTTCTCTGGTTGTGGTGTGCTGCCTTCTTGTTGCGGAGGCTTCTCTTGTTGCAGTTCCCGGGGTCTAGAGCACAGGCTCCGTAGTTGTGTTACTGGGGCTTAGCTGCCTTGTGGCATGAGGAATCTTCCTGGACCAGGGATTGAACCCACAGCCCCTGCATTGGCAGGCAGATTCTTAACCACTGGACCACCAGGGAAGCTGAGATCAATTTGGTCAATTCCTCAACTTCCCAAACTGAGGGGCATTGGGGGCATATAGGGGGAGGCTGAATGTGGGTGCCCACTGCCCTCTGGTGCCCACAGCAGGAATGGTGCAACCAGAACACTTGTTCCTGCCCCCAGCTCTTCTGCCCACAGGCAGAGAACCTTTTTGCCACAAGGGGAGGGGTGTGGGGGGATAAGCTGCTAAGGGCAGGTTGGGAAAGAGGGGAACAGGGAACTTCCATTCAGCAAGCATCTCCTGACCACCTGCTGTATATAGGCCTTGGAGTCACCTTGGGAGGTGGTGTCATCACCCCAGGTCACCAGCCTATAGGGGCAGGAAACCAAGGTGCAAAGAGAAACAGCCACCAGCCTCAAATCATATACTTTTGGGCTGGTCTGTCGTGTTCGGGAAGCTGCTCCAGGGGTTCTTCAAATGTATGTGCTCAGTTGCTCAGTTGTGTCCGAGTCTTTTCGACCTGGTGGACTGTAGCCTGCCAGGCTCCTCTGCCCATGGGAGTTTTTCAGACAAGAATATTGGAGTGAGTTGCCTTTTCTTCCTCCAGGGGATCTTTCCAACCCAGGAATTGGACCCACATCTCCTGCTTTCTCCTGCATTGGCATGCAGATTCTTTACCACTGAGCCACCTGGGAAGCTCGATTTTTCAGATGCATTTTGGCAATTTGGTGAATCACTTGATGAGCGAATGAATGAAAAGGTGTCTCGCAGTCAATGGTAAATTATTTTTTAAAAACCTTTAAATTTTATATTGGGGTATAGCCGATTAACAATATGGTGATAGTTTTAGGTGAACAGTGAAGAGACTCAGCCGTTCATGTACATGTATCCATTCTTCCCCAAACCCCTGTCCCATCCAGACTGCCACATAACATGGAGCAGTGTTCCTTGACTATACAGTGGGCAGTGGTGAGTTTAAGGTAGGAATGATCACAGGCAATACTTGGAGTCTGAAGAGACCTGGATTCTGGCCCCGGCTGGGCCACAGCCAGGCTGAGTGACCTGGATTGGCAGAGGTGGGGGATGGGGGGCTGTCTGGCCCTCAGCCTCCTTACATGTGCAGTGGGGATTTACTCTCAGAGCTGATCCTGGGGGCCCACGTTCAGAGCCCAGGAGATGGTGTCAGGAGAGCACAGAACCTGGGAGATGCTGCCTCACATCTCAATCCAAGTTTTTCCTGCCACTTCCGGAGTTGGGGAAGGAAGCAGGGAGCTGGCTCGGGGTGTCCAGGACTGCCTTTGGGAATGCAAGTCACAAAGACAAAGGCTGGGCCCAGAGAGGCCAGAGGGGCTGGCCACAGGCTTCCTGTTTTTCTTTGAACAGATGGTCAAGCCGCCGGACGCTTGTCTGTCTGGACGTGTATCCACTGTCCCTGGTAACCCCTTCTTATCCCTCCCAGTGACACTTCTGTCCAGTTTGCTCATTTTTGGTGTTCTTGTCACATTCCAGTGTCTGGGAATTTTCCTCCAGGGCTCCCAGACATCCAAGAGGTCTGCAAATAGAATTCAGGGGGGTCCATGAATTTGGAGGGGAAAAATGCATCATTCAGGCCTGCCCCTTCTTCCAACCATAGCAATCATTAGAGCCGCCATTGGATCTCTCTTGCTATTTAATGCGTGAGCAAAGATGCACAAATTCCGTCACAATTAAACAAATTTTAAGGGATTTCCCTGGCGGTCCAATGGCTAAGACTCCACGGTCCCAGTGCAGGGGACCCCAATTCCATCTCTGGTCAGGGAACTAGATCCACATGCTGCAAATAAGGGTTTGCATGCTGCAACTAGTGATCTTGCATGCTGCTGCAAAGATCAAAGATCTCATATGCCACCAATAAGACCTGGTGCAGCCAAATAAATAGACAAATATTTTTAAAATATTTTGATAACTGTATCCGATGTAATGGATTTGTAATGGGTTTCCTTTACCTTCTGAAGGGACTTCTTCTTCTTTGTTTTTTAAAATTTATTTATTTGTCTGCACTTAGAACATAATCCTGTGCCCCCTGGATTAAGAGTGCAGAGTCTTAGCTACTGAGCCATCAGGGAAGTTCCCTGAAGGTTTCTCTCTATCTCTCTTTTTTTAAAAATAATTTTTCTATTTTTTTGGTTTGTTTTTGCTTTGTTCTGTGTTTTTTTTTTTTTGGCTGTTGTGGGGTCTTAGGTGCGGCATGCAGGATATTTGTTGCTCTGGCTTCTCTCTAGTTGGGGCTCTTGGGCTCAGTAGCTGCAGTGCAGGGACTTGGTTACTCTGTGGCATGTTGGATCGTAGTTCCCTGACCAAGGATCAAACCCACGTCCTCTGCATTGGAAGGTGGATACTTAACCACTTGACCACCAGGGGAATCCTATGAGGGGTTCTCTTTTAGGCACGTACATACTTTCACTGATAAAGTCCCAAGGCACAAAAAGATGGCCCCTACAAATAAGAGAGAATTTTTTGCCTATCCCAACCTAAAGCCTGCTATGGCTCCCCATTGCCCTGAGACGGAGCTATGCTTCTCTCTGTGGCCTACAGACTCCCTTATGTGCCCCATAAGCTTGACCCCCTTCCCTTTCCACCTCATTTATTTATTCATTCATTCATTCAATCCAACAGCATTTATTGAGCACCTGCTGTATGCCAGGCATGGGAAGCCATAATGTCAGTGCTGAGACCTGAAGTTCAGGCTGAATCAGGGAGGGAGCTCTAGGCAGAGGGACAAGCAATGAAAAGATGGAGAGAAGTAATAAAGAAAAAAAGAGAAGTAAAATATAAATAAATAAATGAAATAAAAAAATTTTTTTTATTACCACACTGCGTGACTTGTGGCATCTTAGTTCCCTGGCCAGGGACCTAACCTGGGCCCATGGCAGTGAGAGCACAGAGTCCTAACCACTGGGTGCTCGACCCGGGAGCTCCCTAGACTTTTTTAAAGAAATAACATAGAATGACAGCACCAAAGCAAAGATGGAGAGAAACGGAAGTCTCCCAGGTGGAGGTCAGGGAGGGAGAGGGGACTCAAAGCTGATGGATTGTGGAGCGGGTCCTGCAGGACCTCCCAGAGGGGGCCTGGGCATGGCCCTGCAGGCCGTGGGGAGCCCTGGGGTGGTGCAGAGCAGGTCAGATACACCCTCTGATTTACTTCAGGAAGATCTGACTCTCCTGTCCCTGGTAGGCAGAGGTGTCATTAGGTAAATGCCAAGTGCAGCACAAATCAGCTGGAGGTTTCCAAATTACAAACCCTTGAACCCTTGGGCTCAGGAGGCCTGTCTCTAGAAATCTAGTCTTTCCATGGAAAATGATGAGGCTATTCATAGCAGTGTCAACTAAACAGCCAAGATTGGACATGACTCTTTCTGTGGGGCTGGCTTCACCGTTTCTGTGCAGTGGAATACTATGCAGCTGTGAAAAAGAGTGAGCCGTGAATTTCAACCAAAGAAACAATGAAAGCAACATCCCTGAAGCATATGGAACGGATTGGAATGAGGAAAGCAATGCATGCCAGGGTGTACAGGAAGTCATCCTTTGAGTAAAATATTGTGCTTTGTGCTCAGCCCTTTCAGTCATGTCCCACTCTCTGTTACTGTATGGACTATAGCCTGCCAAACTCCTATCCATGGGATTTCCCAGGCAAGAATACTGGAGTGGGTTGACATTTCCTTCTCCAGGGATCTTCCCCACCCAGAGACTGAATATGCATCTCCTGCATTGCAGGTGTATTCTTTACCCACTGAGCCATCTGGGAAGCCCACTTTGAGTAAAATATTAGAGAAAAAATAATATATATATATATATATATATACACACACACCACACACACACATTTACTTGATTTTCTAGTTATCCCCTTCAATGAATTAAAAAAAAAAAAAAACTGGTGGGGCTTGGATACAAGTTAGGAAAGACAGTTTTTAACAATTAATTTTTGGGGCAGTTGGCAATGACTTCAACAGAACTTCAGCTTCTAGGTAGACCAAATTTTCTCAGGCCAGCAACTTCCTTTCTCTTTAAAACAGTTTTGCCAAGAAAAGTAGGCTACACTTTGCACCGAGTATATGCTCAGATGTTCAGGTTCAAATTCTTCACCTTGGCTCATGATGGCAGCCATAAAAGACTTGTTTCGTGTTTATTAGGATGGTGGCTCGGATGGTAAAGAATCTGCCCACAATGAAGGAGAACCAGGTTCGATCCTTGGGTCGGGAAGATCCCCTGGAGAAGGGAAGGGCCACCCACTCCAGTATTCTTGCCTGGAGAATCCCATGGACAGAGGCCATGGGGTCACAAAGAGTTGGACATGATTGAGTGATTAACATTCAAACTAAAAATACCGACAACACCAGGTACAGGCGAGGATGCAGAAAAACTGGGCTTCTCAGATGCTGCTGGTGGTGAGACAGGCTGGTACCTGAGACCCTTTGCCGTAGTGCTTGCAACTGGACAAATGTCTCCTCCAGCAGCAAAATACAAAGAAACTGTATGGGACTAAAAATAACTGCGTGCATGCACAGGTGGGACAAGTTATGAACAAAATACAGAAAGACCAAAACTCCACACAGGAGGTGGGTGATCACTTAAGCCACGCTTCTGTCTTGAACCCTGGACCCACTCCCACCCTCACCTGATGTAGGAACCAGCTCCCCTCACACTCCAGGCTCAAGCAAGAGAATTTGTTTTGTATACTCCCCCCACTCCTGCTGCAGCAGGGACCCCAGTAGAGCTTTGCCTGAATTTCTTGTCTGGCCTCTGGTCAATGTCTATTGATGAAGGAGGCCAAGAACTCTGGTCGGGAACAGTGGGAATGCAAAATGGTACAGCCACTCTGGAAAACAGTTTGTGGTTCTTAAAACACTAAACACACAACCACCATACAACCTGGCAGTCCCACTGCTGAGTATTTAGAAATGAAATTTTATGTTCATGTTAAAAAAAATAACCCGTACGTGATTATTTACAGCAGCTTTATTCATCATCACCAATTGCTGGAAACACTCAATTGTCCTTCAGTGGGTGAATATCAAATAAACTCGGGTCTATTCATACAATGGAACATTCCTCAGCAACAGAAAGGAACAAACTATTGATACAGGGAACAAAGCTTTACGCCCCAAAACGTTTTACGTTGCAGCGAAAGAGGCCAGATTCAAAAGACTACATATCGTATGATTTCAATTACATAACTTTCTCAGAAAACAGATCTCTAGCGTGGGAGAGCAGATCCGTATTTGCCTGGGGCTGGGGGATGGGGCTGGCTATGAAAGACCAGCAAGGGGGAATTTGGGGGGTTGTTTTATTGTCTGGATAATAAATATATTATTTATTTATTTATTCAGCTCATTGTCTGGATAACAGATGATGCTCCAGTAATCAGAGCAGTCGTTGGGGATCCTAGGCACTGAGGGGGACCTGGAGGCAACGTCTGATCCAGCTGGAGGGCTTCTCAAAGGAAGGGGCATCTAAGCTGAGACTTACAGGCTGGGCTGGAATCTGGCAGATGAAGGGCCTTCCAGGCAGTGGGAACCATGTGAACAGAACCCAGAGGAGAGATATTCAGGAAACCAGGTGGCATTAATTTGACTGGAGTATAGAGATTTTTTTCTCTGAGATTCATCCTTTTTTCTGGGGGCTGGGGGAGGCTATGCCGCTCACCTTGTGAGATCTTAGTTTCCCAACCAGCAACTAAACCTGCACCCTTGGTTGTAAAAGCAGGATATCCGAACCACTGGACCATCAGGGAATACCCAGAGATTCATCCATTTGTAATTTGAAAACTAGAAAGAAAGGAGACTGGAGAAGTTGGTGGGATCTAACCAGACCTTGTGTCTCAGATGGTAAAGAATCTGCCTGCAATGCAGGAGCCGAGTTTCGATCCCTGGGTTGGGAAAGTCTCCTGGGAAAGGTAATGGCTACCCACTCTAGTATTCTTTGCCTGGAGAATCGCATGGACAGAGGAACCTGGCAGACTACAATGGGTTTGCAGAGTCAGACTAACACTTTCACTTTTTCTTCCATCAGACTTTATCGCAAGGGTACTAGGGAGCTATGGGGAGGATTTAGAGCAGGAGATGGAGGTAGTCAGACTTTCTAAACTTTGTTTTAGAAAGATTGCCAGGGTACTAGAGTGGAGAGTGACTTGAGATGGGGTAGCAAGGAGGAGATGGTGATGGCCTGAAGGAAAAAGCCAGGGGCCAGGGTGGAGAGAAATGGGCAGACTTAAGAGAGACTCAAATGCAGAAAGAACAGAGGTTCTGTAATGACCTATATGGACTTCCCTGGTGGCTCGGTGGTAAAGAATCCACCTGCAATACAGGAGACGTGGGTTTGATCCCTGGGTCAGGAAGATCCCCTGGAGAAGAAAATGGCAACCAATATTCTTGCCTGGGAAACCCCATGGACAGAGGAACCATGGGGTCTCAAAGAGTCAGACAGGGCTTAATGACTAAACAACAATGACTTATATGGGTGAGTGAATCTAAATAAAGGGTGGATATATGTATATGTGTAACTAATGTATTTTACTGCACTGCAGAAGCTAACGAAACATTGTAAATCAACTACACTCCAGTAGAAATCTTCAAAAGTTAAATACATTCACTAAAAAAGGTGTCTTCCAGGGACTTCCCTGGTGTCCAGTGCTTACGACTTTGTACTCTCAATGCAAGGGGCCTGGGTTCAACCCCTGGTCAGGGAACTAGATCCCATATGCCACAACAAAGGATCCCAAGTACTGCAACTAAGACTGCTGCTGCTGCTGCTGCTGCTAAGTCGCTTCAGTCGTGTCCAACTCTGTGTGACCCCATAGACGGCAGCCCACCAGGCTCCCCCATCCCTGGGATTCTCCAGGCAAGAACACTGGAGTGGGTTGCCATTTCCTTCTCCATGCACAAAAGTGAAAAGTGAAAGTGAAGTCACTCAGTCATGTCCGACTCTTCGCGACCCCATGGACTGCAGTCCATTAGGCTCCTCCGTCCATGGGATTTTCCAGGCAAGAGTACTGGAGTGGGGTGCCATTGCAACTAAGACTAGACACAGCCAAATAGATAAATAAATAAATATATTTTTTAAAGGTATCTTCCAGTTGCCTATTTAACGAGAGATAACATCTGCGAGGTCTGAAACCAACGAAGGTTTGAGGAACTTCTACAGATCAACCGGAACAGGACACTAAACTGAAACATAGAAAATGGGTCAAGAGCAGAAACAGGTAAGTCACAAAAGAAGAGCCCACTCAAACCCACCAGGCTGTATCCATCAGACAGACGCTGCTTTTCGTATGTTAGTCACACCTCAATAAAGTTTTTGTTTTTGTTTTAAAGGAAGCCCAGGGAATTCCTTGGTGACCTAGTGGTTAAGAATCTGGGCTTTCATTGTGGAGGCCAGGGTTCAATCCCAGGTCGGGGAACTGAGACCCTGCAAGTTGAGCAGCATGGCCAATTAATTAATTAATTTAAAAAATTAAAAAAAAGGAAGCCCAGAAGATGCATGAGCTTGTAAAGAGATGCTCACACTTATCAATGCTCAGAAACACACAGGTTTAGGGGCTACCTAGGTGGCTCAGTGGTTGAGAATGGTGGTCAGTGGTTAAGAATCTGCCAGCCAGTGTAAGGAACATAGGTTCGACCCCTGGTTCAGGAAGATAAACGCTGGGCAGCAACTAAGTCCCATGCACTGTAACTACTGAGCCCACACACCAACAGCTACAAAAGCCTGTGTTCTGCAACAAGAAAAGCTACTGCAATGAGAAGACCTCACACAACAAGCAATAATGAGTAGCCCCCGTACCCTACAACTAGAGAAAACCGCAAACAGCATCGAAACCCTGCACACTGCAAGAAAAACCCAGCTCAGCCAAAAAAAAAAAGAAACATGCAGGTTGGAACAAGATGTCACTTTGTAGTTCCCGGTTCACCAAAATTAAACAGCATGATAATGCTCTGGCCTGCATTGCTCCTGTTCTGGTGGAAAGGAAACCAGTTTGTGATGATGTCATTGAATGCTTTTGTTAGCCAGGAGGGCTGGCTGGGGGTGGGGGGCAAGGATGATATGATCTGTAATGATCATGCGTCGGATACAGGGGGTACCTCTACCCCCAACAGACAGCCCAGTGCAGAGCTCCCCTTGGCTCTGCCCTCAGGATCTGGCCAAAATCTGAACACTTCTTTCCTTTTCTTCAGCTCCCATCCTCCAACAGCCTCCTTCAGGGCTCACTTGGACCAGTGCAGTCACCTTAGCAACCATACCTTAAGCCCCCATATTCTGTCCCTCCTGTAGCAGCCAGAGGGTGCCTGAGCAACTGAGTCAGATCCCAGCCGTCTTCTGCTCAGAACCCTCCATGGCTCCCATCTCCCTGTAGGTTAAAGGCCAAGTCCTCCCATGTTCCCAAAGGCCCTACACAGCCTGCTTTTCCACCTCCCTACCCTCATTGCCTCCTAATCCCCCACACTCACTCACTCAGCTCTGACCATGCCTCCCTGTTCCACACATGGTTCTGCCCCAGGACCTTTGCACCTGCTGTCTCCTCTGCTTGGAATGCTCTTCCCCCAGGTAACCACAAGGATCCTTCCCTTCCTCCCTCTTTCAGCTCTCTAATTAAAGACCCCAGAGAGACTTGCCTAGTGGTCCAGTGGTTAAGAATCTACCTTACAATGCAGAGGATGTGGGCAGTGAACTAAGATCCCACACGCCACAGGGCAACTAAGCCTATGAGCTACTAGAGTCTGCTCCGCTATGAAAAATCCTACATGACATAACGAAGGTCTTGTGTGCCAACACTAAGACCTAATGCAGCCAAATACAAATAAATATTTTTAGAAAATACGGTGGGTGGTGATTTAGTTGCTAAGTCGTGTCTAATTCTTGAGATCCCATGGACTGTGTTGCCCACCAGACTCCTCTGTCCATGAGATTTCCCAGACAGGAATACTGAGTGGGTAGCCATTTCCTTTTCCAGGAGATCTTCCTGACCCAAGGATAGAATCCAGGGCTCCTGCATTGCAGGTGGATTCTTTATCTACTGAGCCACCAGGAAAGCTCAATGTAAATTACATTGAAAATAAAGACCCCAGAGACATGTTTCCTGACCACCCAGGAGAAGACAGTTCTTCTCTGACCCTGCTTTCTTTTTCTTCTTGGTACATCTCTCCACTCAATATGTTATATTATATCACACATCTGTTTGTCTCCTCCCAGCCCCATCTCACAAAGATGTCAGCTCCAGGTGGGAAGGGATGCTTGTCTGCCTTGCCTACCTCTGTGTCCTCAGTCCTAGAACAGAGCCAGTGTCCAATGAACCAAACTCAGGCTCAGAGAGGTGAAGTCATCTTTTCAAGGTCACACAGCAGGTAAGTGGTAAAGCTGGGAGTCACGGGAAGATTTATTTAAAAAAAGAAACAACTTAAAAAAATTTATTTATGGGGGAGGGAAGGAGACAGTGGGATGTATGGAGAAAGTAACATGGAAACATATATTATCATATGTAAAATAGATAGCTGTTGGGAATTTGCTGTATGACTCAGGGAACTCACACCAGGGCTCTGTAACAACCTAGAGAAGTGTGAGGGGGAGGGAGGTTCCAGAGGGAGGGAACTTAGGTATACCTATGGCTGATTCATATTGATGTTTGGCAGAAACCAACATAATACTATAAAGCAATTATTCTTCGATTAAAAATAAATAAATTTAAAATATATTTACTTATTTATTTGGCTGTGCCCACTCTTCTTTGCAACATGCAGGATCTTTGATCTTCCTTGCAGCGTGAGTTCTTTAGTTGTGGCAAATTCTTAGTTGCAGTATGTGAACTCTTGGCTGTGGCCTGGGGGATCTAGTTCCCTGACCAGGGATTGAACCCTGGCCCCTTGTACTGGGAGCGCAGAGCTTTAACCACTGGACCACCAGGGAATTCCCCCACAGGAAGATTTAGAGCAGTTCTATGTGAGTCCACCTCGTGCTCATAACCATCTGGAGGCAGAGGAGAGACCTTGCAGTGGGTGGCAGGTTCTCACTCCAGTAGCTCTGGGCCAGGGTCAGTCCGGTGCTATGAACCTCACCTGGCTTCATTCTCTCCCTAGTACACCCTTCCCATTTTACAGTCAAGGAAGCCAAGACTCAGAGAAGGGGTTTTTTATCCTCTGATGTAACAATTTGGGCACAAGATTAAGTCCTCCAATTCTGGGATTCAACTGACCTTGATGTGACGAACACATGTAAATAAGATGGAGAAATCAAGGAAGGCCTCCCATGGAGGTGACACTGAAAGCTGAGGGATGAATAGGGGTATGGTAGACTTGCCATTGAGATCCTGTTGGAGAAGACTCTCGAAAGTCCCTTGGACTGCAAGAAGATCCAACCAATCCCTCTTAAAGGAGATCAGTCCTGGGTGTTCATTGGAAGGACTGATGTTAAAGCTGAAACTCCAATACTTTGGCCACCTGATGTGAAGAGCTGACTCATTTGAAAAGACCCTGATGCTGGGAAAGATTGAAGGCAGGAAGAGGGGACAACAGAGGATGAGATGGTTGGATGGTATCACCGACTCAATGGACTTGAGTTTGGATAAACTCCAGGAGTTGGTGATGGACAGGGAAGCCTGGTGTGCTGCAGTCCATGGGGTCGCAAAGAGTCAGACACGACTGAGCAACTGAACTGAACTGAACTGAAGACACAGATGGCTCTATCAGATGGTTTTCTCTGGAGAAGGGGAGAAGTATCTGAGAATTAATGGCCTCTGGGAGCAGCCTTTGGCTGATGGCTGATGGGGCGGGGTGGGGCTGGATAAACACCCCAGCTCCCTCTCCCACAGGTGGTTTCACTGAGGTGTGTGTCCTGCACTAGCTCCCAGAGGTCCTGAATGCTGAAACTGTACCTTCAGCAGTAAAAGCACTAACCATTGGGAAGCCAGGGAATTCCCACCAAAATTCATGGGCTAGAACTTCCCTGGCCATTCAGTGGTTAAGACTCCAAGCTTCCATGCAGGGGACGTGGGTTCAATTACTGTTCAGGGATTAAGATCCCACATGCTGTGCTGCTGCTAAGTTGCTTCAGTCATGTCCAACTCTGTGCGACCCCATAGACAGCAGCCCACCAGGCTCCCTGGTCCCTGGGATCCTCCAGGCAAGAACACTGGAGTGGGTTGCCATTTCCTTCTCCAATGCATGAAAGTGAAAAGTGAAAATGAAGTCTGTCAGTTGTGTCCAACTCTTCAGAACCCCATGGACTGCAGCCTACCAGGCTCCTTTGTCCATGGGATTTCCCAGGCAAGAATACTGGATTGGGGTGCCATTGCCTTCTACGCCACATGCAGGGTCAAAATAAGTAAATAAACAAGTATTTTAAAAAGCACACAAAATTTGTGTTTACTCCCTATTTCCCAGGACCTCAGAATGGAACTGTATTTGGAGAATGGTTTTGTTTTTTTTTTTTGGTAATTGATTTACAATGTTGTGTTAGTTCTTACTGTACAGCAAAACGAATCAGTTACACATACACACATATCCACTCTTTTTTAGATTCTGTTCTCCTATAGGTGATTACAGAGTACTGAGTAAAGTTCCCTGTACACTATGTAGCTCCTTATTAGTTATCTATTTTTTACGTGTGTGTGTGTGTGTGTGTGTGTGTGCGCCCAGTCATGTCCAACTCTTCTGTGACCCCGTGAACGGTAGCCCACCAAGTTGCTCTGTTCATGGGATTTTTCAGGCAAGAACACTGGAGTGGGTTGCCATCCCCTTCTCCAGGGGATCTTCCCAACCGAGGGGTTGAACCCAGGTCTCTTGAGTCTCCTGCATTGGCAAATGGATTCTTTACCACTAGTGCCACCTGAGAAGCCCCATTATATATATAGTGATGTGTATTTGTTTATCAAGATAAGATCTTTAAAGAGGTCATTGAGTTAACATGAGGTCCAGTTAAGACAAAGCCACCCCAGGGCTCAGAGATGCCAGTGGGTAAAGATGAGAATCTCGGGCACTGGGATCACCAGGCCACCTTGTTGATGCAGACGGGAGGAGGGCAGGGTCAGACATCAACAGAAGCCACTGCACTTGCGCTAAAAACCCATTAGGAAAAGCTTCCCAAAGTGGGAGGGGAGAACCCACGCCAGGAACCTGCTCTGAGGATTCAAGCCACAGAGTAAGGTCTCAAGGCCACAGAGGAAATGGTTACTAGTTGGCGGCTGTACTGCCCTGACCTCAGCCTTCCGAGCTGTGCTTCGGGCATCTTCTCCCTCCTATGTCTTTCAGATTTACACCGGTAGAGGGACAGCTGCCCTTGGGCTGCCCTTTTGGAGCAGTGTGGCAAAAAAAAAAAAAAAAAAGGAAGAAAGAAAGAAGCCAGGTCCAACATTCCCAACGTTGTATTTGTCTGTTTACATGTCTGGGTCCCCACAATATTTGAGTTTGTGATGACAGGGACTGAGTCTGTCTTGTTTGGCACAACGGTGGGCATACAAGGGGTGCTCAATGGATGCTCTTTGAATAAAAAATTGAATGGATTAGTGAGTGAACAGATGCCACCCATCAGTAAGAAGCCTTGACTTTGGGCTCAAGAGACAGACCTTCGCATCTCATCTGCCGGGGCTGAGACAGGGGGCTTATCCCACTGTGCCTCTGGTTTCCTATCTGTGAAACGAGTGTAGTAACAGCACCCACCTCCAGGGATGGGAGGAAAGCATCCAGACCATTTGCCAAGCACCTGGCTGGGAGGGATTGGGGGCAGGAGAAGGGGATGACAGAGGATGAGATGGCTGGATGGCATCACTGACTCGATGGACGTGAGCCTGAGTGAACTCCGGGAGTTGGTGATGGTAAGCGAGGCCTGGCGTGCTGCGATTCATGGGGTCGCAAAGAGTCGGACACGACTGAGCAACTGAACCGAACTGAACTGGCATGGAATATGATCTCCAAGTGTCTACACCAACTCGCTCAAATCTTTTAAGAGAGAACCACAGAAAAAAGGTCCGAATGCAGCCAACAGAGGAAATTCCTGTGCTGGGCGGGACTGTTTTCCATGACCCTGAGGTCCTAGCTCAGTTTCAGGTCAGAGCTGTTTTTTGTTTCCACAGATCAGCTCTCACTCGCATGGTCCAAGATGAGGTCGTCGTTTCCAACATCCCTGCCAGGCTCAGCAAGGATCATCCGCTGAGATGGTGAGAAAACCCTCCCGGGAATGCAGAAGCCTGTCCTCCAGTCCCCTCCCCCGCCACCCCGTCACCTCTGACAGTCATAACATCCCTCCATTTTCTTCCCAATTTCATCTGCGTGCCAAAGGAATCCATGCTCACTCTAGACAATTCGTGAACATTTTTTTTTTTTCAGAGAAAAACTACATAAGAAAAGGAAAAAAAAAGTTGCCCCAAAGTCCAACAAGGCTGACATTTTGGTGAATTTCCTTCTGTTCATTTTTCCTTACAGAACAGGTAACTGTGCTAATTTTTCAAAAGATGAGATTATTCTGAATGCACAGCTTTGGAAGCTGCTGTGGAACCTGCAGAAAGAGAAAGGGGGACAGAAGATGAGATGGTTAGAGAGCATCACCCACTCAATGCACATGAATTTGAGCAAACTCTGGGAGACCGCGGAGGACAGAGGAACCTGGCGTGCTACAAGTCCTTGGGGTCACAGAGTCGGACACAACTTAGCAACTGAACGACGTGTCCTCTGGCAATATATAGGGATTTTTCTACTTGGATTTTCTCCATCACTGAGCCTCCAAGGCCATGGTGGATTTCATACTTCATGATAAGAAAGACTGGGACTTCCCTGGTGGTTCAGTCACTAAGATTCCAGGCTCCTACTGTAGGGGACGTGGGTTTGATCCCTGGTCTGTGAACTGAGATCCCACATACCTCTCGAGCACAGCCAAAAACAACAAAAGCTAAGAAAACTATACTTGCAAGGGAAAGGGCGGATGTTGTTCAGCCGTTAAGTCGTGTCTGACTCTTTGTGACCCCAGAGACTGCAGCACACTAGGCTTCCCTCTCCTATACTATCTCCCAGAGTTGCTCAGACTCATGTCCATTGAATCGGTGATGCCATCAACCATCTCATCCTCTGCATTCCCCTTCTCCTCCTGCCTTCATTCTTTCCCAGCATCAGAATCTTTTCTAATGAGTCAGATCTTCACATCAGGTGGCCAAAGTATTGGAGCTTCAGCTTTAGCATCAGATCTTCCAATGAATATTCAAGGTTGATTTCTTTTAGGATTGACTGGTTTGATCTCCTGCTATCCAAGGAACTGTCAAGAGTCTTCTCCAGCACCACAGTTCAGAAGCATCAATTCTTTCACGTTCAGTCCAACACTCACATTGGTACATGACTACTGAAAAAACCATAGCTTTGACTATGTGGACGTTTGTCAGCAAAGTGACGTCACAGGTGGTCAACAAGGCATCTATGTGGTGGTTAAGACTGAGGCCCTGGGGTCAGATTCTGGCTCCTACCACTTTCTGACTCACTGGGAGTGTTTTAATCTTTGGGTGGGCCTCATTTTTTCCCATCTGTAAAATGGGGATATATTAATCCACTTTTTAAAAACATTTATTTTTATTTTACTTATTTGGCTGTTCTGGGCCTTAGTTGTGGCATGTGAGATCTTTAGTTGCAGCATATGGGATCTAGTTCCCCGACCAGGGATGGAACCTGGGTTCCCTGCACTGGGAGCATGGAGTTCTAACCACTGGACCACCAAGAAGGTCCCTATATTAGTCCAGTTAATCTCACAACAACTCTGGATCCCACAAGAGTCAATAGCAGAGAAAGCTTTCCGTGTCTTAAAAACATAAACTTAGCATTCACAGTGCACCAGGCTCTGTGCTAAGCTCTTTTTAAAATATTTTTAATTTTACTTATTTATGTATGTTTGGCTGTGCTGGGTCTTCTTAAGCTTTACGTGGGCTCTCTCTAGTTGCAGTGAGCAGGGGCTACTCTTCTTTGTGGCTCGAGGGTTTCTTATCGAGATGGTTTCCCTTGTTGTGGAGCACAGGCTCTAGGAGTACAAGCGTCAGTAGTGTGGTACACAGGCTTAGCTGCTCCGCAGCGTGTGCGATCTTCCTGGACTGCGATCGAACCTCTGTCCCCTGCATTGTCAGACAAATTCTTGTCCAGTGCTCCACCAGGGAATTCCTCCATGTTCTTAAGGACCACACCACACTGCCTTCCTAGCAAGTTATGTAAATCACACCTTCAATACTGTATTACTTATATAAAACCACAAAACATGCATCCAACATTGTCTGCTTTGCCATGATTCATTGTACCTAGCCTACGTGCTTTATGGAGTTTTCTGTATTTGTGTTTTAGATCCTCATTTTAAAAAGATTTTTAAAATAAATTTATTTTAATTTATTTTACAAAGTACAAAGCATCTGTTTTTTTGTTCCAAAAACAGATGCCATTATCAGACTTTTTTAAAGTTTCTCAATGATTTTATTTTATTTTGGGAGAGCTCAGTTGGTAAAGAATCCGCCTGCAATGCAGGAGACCCTGGCTTGATTCCTGGGTGGGGAAGATCTGCTGGAGAAGGGATAGGCTAGTCACTCCAGTTTTCTGGGGCTTCCCTGTGGCTCAGCTGGTAAAGAATCTCCCTGCAATGTGGGAAACCTGTGTTTGATCCCTGGGTTGGGAAGATCCCCTGGAGAAGGGAAAGGCTACCCACTCCAGTATTCTGGCCTGGAGAATTCCCGGGTTGCAAACAGCCAGACACAACTGAGTGACTTTCACTTTCATTTCTTTCTTTATTGAAGTATAGCTGACTTACAGTATTATATTAGTTTCAGATGTACAATATACTGATTCAATATTTTTATGGGTTATACTCCATTTAAAGTGATTACCAAATAATGGACATTTTTACTTAATTTTAAATTTTCGGAGTTTTAGGCTTGCAGAAAAATTAAATGGAAAGTACAGTTCTCATATATCTCCTCTCTCCCTGCTCCACTTGCTTTATTATTAACATCTTGCATTAGTGTGGTAACTTTATTGCAACTGATGAACCAATACTGATAACACTATTATCAACTGAAGTCCAGGGTTCACATTTGGGTTCACTCTTGGTATTGTACATTCTGTGGGTTCTGACAATGCACAGTGTCCTGAATCTGCTGGTACAGCATCATACAGAACAATTTCATTACCCTAAAACCCTCACGTATTTCTCCCTCTACCTCCCACTCCTCCCTCTCCCTGAATCCCTGGTACCCAATGACTTTTTTTTTGTTTGGTCATGCCGTGCAGGATCTTAATTTTTTGATCAGGAATCGAACTCACGTGACCTGCATTGGAAGCATCCACCACTGGACAGCCAGGGACTTACTGTGAATTGTGTTCTCCTGGGGATTCTTTTGATGTCTCTAGTTGGGCTGGTCTCCGGGGGCCTTCTTGGTGGCTCAGATGGTAAAGAATTTGCCTGCAACGCAGGAGATTTGGCTTCGATGCCTGGGTCGGGAAGATCCCCTGGAGAAGGGAATGGAAACCCACTCCAGTATTCTTGCCTGGGAAATCCCATGGACAAAGGAGCTGGAGGGCTACAGTCCATAGGGGTCGTGAAGAGTTGAAGGATTCTTTAAGTTTTGTGGCTCATTTCTTCTGCAGTGAGATAAAAGGGTAGCCCCACCCACCCCTGAGAGGAGTGTCTGGGGGAAGGCCTGATACGGACAAGGAAGTCCAATGGACAATTATTTATTTATTCTTGGCTGAACGGGCTCTTCTCTGCTGTGCCTGGGCTTTCTCTAGTTGCAGTGCTAGGCTTCCATTGTGGGGGCTTCTCTTGTTTTTGGAGCACTGGCTCTAGGCATGCCAGCTTCAGTAGTCGTGGCACGTGGGCTCAGTAGTTGTGGCACACGGGCTTAGCTGCCCCGTGGGATGGAAATCTTCCCAGACCAGGGATCAAACTGGTGTCCCCTGTGTTGGCAAGTGGATTCCTAACTACTTGGACCTCCAGGGAAGTCCCCTGAGCAATGATTTCTTATCGTGAGACAGAAGGTTTGCAATAATTGGAAGATGTGGAAGGCTGGCCATTGCATTACTTTGCTCATTCAATAAGCATTTATTGAACACCTACTGTGTGCTAGGCACTTTTCTGGTCCCTGAGGACATAGCAGGGCTCGTAAGGCATGAGGAAGACTTTGGTTTTGTTGACTTAAAAAATTTCACATTAGAGTTATGAGTTAACTTTTATTTGGGCAAAATGAGGACTGCAGCCCATGAGATACCTCTGAGATATCTGCTCCGAAGAGGTTATGGGGGAAAGTGAAAGTGAAAGTCACTCAATCATGTGCGACTCTTTGCGACTCCAGTCCATGGAGTTCTCCAGGACAAAATACTGGAGTGGGTATTTTCCTTCTCCAGGGGATCTTCCCAACCCAGGGATCAAACCCAAGTCTCCCACATTGCAGGCAGATTCTTTACCAGCTGAGTCACAAGGGAAACCCTAGAATACCGGCGTGGATAGCCTATCCCTCCCCCAGCGGATCTTCCAAACCCAGGAATCAAACCAAGGTCTCCTGCCTTACAGGCGAGGTCTCTTACATCTCCTGCATTGGCAGGTGGGCTCTTTACCACTTGCCCCACCTAGGCTTCTCCTAAGTGTCTTGAATTGCCCTTCCTTGAGAAGTGATGGAGGCAGGGTCCACCCACCCTTACGGTCATTCAAAACTCAATCACTTTCCCCTACTTTCCAGGTCCATCCCCTGTTATCTCGCACCTGGGCCGGTGCTATCACTGGAAGGTCAGTATATATGTGATTTTGGTGAAGGGGGACAACATGCAATCAGGCACATATTTTTTTCCAAAAGTTTCTGCTGGTCTCGTGAAGCTTTCTGCTAGGGAAGTCAAGGAACAGTCGTCCCCATGAAGCGTTTTAGTGCTTTTTCTAAATATGAGGAGATACAAGAATTGGACTCACAAAATCAGCTCCCAAAAAATACCTAACTATCTGAACTATCTATCTCTCGCCATTTTTTTCCCGAGCACACAGTGCCTCATTTCTGCTCTCCACCCTAAACTCCTTTCAGGGGGTGTTGAAAGGAGCTTCTGCAGCAGCCGCAGCAGCTCATAACTTAGTCCTTGTAGAGGTACATGGCAAGTGCCAATTTGTAGCTGACAGCTTTGCTCTTAGTAAGGTGGAGCCACTGGGTGTGTTCAGAACAGAATGGACCTAAACGACTCAGTTGCTCACAGGCGCCCTCTGGTGGCGGGAACTCACTGTGGCGTGAGGGGCGGAGCCGAGAGACCAGGGAGGAGGCGACAGTACTGGCCCAGATGCGAGATGACAGGGGATGGATCTGGAGTGAAGGGGAAAATGGTCAAGTTTTGAATGATCTTAACGGTGGGTGGACTCTGCCTCCATCACCTCTCAAGGAAGGGCAATTCAAGACACTTAGGAGAAGAGGTAAAGAACCTCCCTGCCAACGCAGGAGATGTAAGAGAGGCGAGCTCATCCTTAGGTTGGGAAGATCCCCTGGAGGAGGAAATGGCCACTCGCTCCAGTATTCCTGCCTGGAGAGTTCCATGGACAGAGGAGCCTGGCGGGCTACAGTCCATGATGTCGCCAAGAGTTGGACACGACTGAGCGAATGAGCATACTAAGGACAGACTAGCGTTTCTGACCCTCCCTTTCTACCAGCGGGGCCCCCTCTGAATATAAGTCAGTGGCTGTCTTGGCTGTGGGGCCTCAACTCAGGTGCCTACCTGGCCAGCCTAGCTGGAGGGAGGTGGGGGCACGCCGGCAAACTAGAAGCTGACCCCACGCCCCGCTCCATGAAGGAGACCACAGACATTCATTTTAGCCACGTGTGTCTGTGTAGAGCGGGGAGTGCAGTTCCAGCATAGCCGCATCTCTGGATTTCCCAAGAGAAACTCCAAATCCAGATGTTCCATTGAAAAAAGTTTTAATTTTTTTTCTTTTATTTTTAGAGCTGAGGCCACCAGCAAGATCTGTTCCGAGAAAGAAGAGGACCCCTCCCTGGACCTGGACTCTTTTCCCAAACTTTGTGTTTCTCATTCCCACCAACAGCTGAATATCTGCCCAAGGCCACCCACTGTTTCCGGCCTGTGTTAGTTTCCTAAGGCTGCCATAAATTACCAGAAGCTGGGTGGTTGGAAGCAATAGAAAGGTATTCTCGCCCTGCTCTGGAGGCCAGACGTCTAAAACAAGGTACTTCCAGGGCAACGTGTGCTCGTGCATGCTCAATCGTGTCTGGCTCTTTGCAACCCCATGGACGAGCCCCAGCCAGACTCCTCCATCCATGGGATTCTCCAGGCAAGAATACTGGAGTGGCTGCCACCATTTCCTCCTCCAGGGGATCTTCCCCACCCGGGTATTGAACTCGTATCTCCCTTGTCTCCTGCACTGCAGGTGGATCCTTTACCTGCTGAGCCACTGGGGACGCCCCTACACTGCTCCCCAGAACTCTGAGGAAGAGTCCTGCTTTCTTCCTTCAGCGTTTGTTGGCTCCTGGCAGGCCTTGGCTTGTGGCTACATCAGCCCAAGCTCTGCCTCCATCTTCACATGGCCTTCTCCTCCCTCTGTCTGTGTCCAAATTTCCCCTCCTCCAACTCTTTTTTAATAAGGACACTAGTCATTGATTTTTAAAATATAATTGGTAAATATGTATTTACTTTTGGCTGCATTGGGTCTTTGTTGCTGCGTGAGGGTTTTCTTCCAGTTGCCACGAGAGGGGCCTACTCTCTAGCTGTGGTGCGCGGGCCTCTCATTGCAGTGGCTTCTCTTGCTGCAGATCACGGGCTCCAGTGGGCGTGGCTTCAGTAGTTGCCCCAGGGCATGTGGAATCCTCCCAGGCCAGGGATCGAACCCATGTCCCCTGCATTGGCAGGTAGATTCCCAACCGCAGGTCTACCAGGAGAGTCCTATTTCTGTTTTGTAAATAAGTTCCTTTGTATCATTTTTTTAGATTCCATATATAAGTGACATCATGTGATATTTGTCCTTCTATGTCTGACTTACTCCACTTAGTATGATAATCTCAGGTTGTATCTGTGTTGCTGCAAATGGCATAATTTCGTTCTTTTTGATGGCTGAGTGATGACCGAATATACATACCACATCTACCCTATCCATTCATGTCTCGCCCATTGTATGAGTTTGACTTTTTTGAAGATCTATAACTGTCTAAGACCAGAGTTAAATTTATGATTAGAATGGGCCTTGAAGGATATTCACAATTTTTTAAAAAGATGACAGTTCTGGGTAGTAGTGCCTGAGGGCTTGCCCATTGCATGGAAAGCTTTACAGCGACCCTGGGAAGCAGATGTTGTCCTTATCACTGTGCGGCAGGTAAGGAAACTGAGGCCAAGGCTTAAGTCATTTGGCTAGTGAGCAGGGGCACTATCATCTGAACAAACCAAGTGTTAAGGCCCAAACCTCTGACCATATGGCCTTCCTCGAGGATTCCCAGTAAATTCCATCTGACTACCAATATTTGGGGGCTTCTCGGGTAGTGCAGTGATAAGGAATCTGCTTGCCAATGCAGGAGACCAAGGAAACACGGGTTCGATCCCTGGGTCAGGAAGACCTGCTGGAGGAAGAAATGGCAACCTGCTCCAGTATTCTTGCCTGGGAATTCCCATGGACAGAGGAGCCTGGTGGGCTGGGGTCACAGAGTCAGACATGACAACAGAACACACACACACACATACCATCTGGGGAAAATCCAAGTGTTTCTGCTTTAATCCCACTCCTAGGCATGTATGCAGAAGTACTCATAATTTGAAAAGATACATGCATCCCAGTGTTCATGGCAACATTATTCATAGTAACCAAGACCTGGAAACAGCTTGTGTCCATCGACAGATGAATGCAGAAAGAAGCTGTGGTGTGTATATACAATGGAATACTACTCCGCCATAAAAAAGAACGAAATGATGCCATTTGCAGCAACATGGCTGGGCCTAGAGAGCGCCCTAATGAGTGAAATAAGCCAGACCGAGAAGACAAATACCATATGATATCATCTATGCGTGGAATCTAAAAAAAAAAAAAAATGGTACAAATGAACTTATTAACAAAACAGAAATAGAGTCGCAGATGTAGAAAGCAAATTTCGGTTATAGGGATGGGAGAGGGGGAGGGATAAACTGGGAGATTTGGACTGATACACACACACTGCTATATATAAAATAGACGGGCTTCCATGGTGGCTCAGAGGTAAAGAATCTGCCTGCAAATCAGGAACACAGGTTCGATCCCTGGGTTGGGAAGATCCTCTGGAGAATGGGATGGCTACCCACCCCAGGATTCTTGTCTGGGAGATCCCATGGACAGAGGAGCCTGGTGGCTACTGTCCGTGGGTCGCAGAGTCAGGTGTGACTTAGCCACTGAGCACACACGCATATATAAAATGGATAACTCATGGACTTCCGTGGTGGCCCAGAGGTGGAGAATCCGCCTTCCAGTGCAGAGGACCGGGGTTCAATCTCTGACGGGGGAACTAAGATCCCACATGCCGAGGGTCAACTAAGCCCGTGGGCACCACAATTACTGATACTGTGCGCTGCAATGAAGATGCTGCAGCTAAGGCCTGACACAGCCAAATAAATAAATAAGTAAAAATAAATACTAAAAAACAGATAGCTAATAAAGACCTACTGTATAATACAGGGAATGAGACGCTATACTCTGTAATGACCTACATGGGAAAAGAGTCTAAAACAAGAGTGGTATATGTGTAACTGATTCACTTTGCTGTATGGCAGAAACTAACACAACACTATAAATCAACTATATGCCAATAAAATTATATTTTTAAAAGATATTTTTAATTTTTCTTTTCTCATGTAGGTCATTACAGAGTATAGAGTGGCATTCCCTGTATTATACAGTAGGTCTTTATTCAGTTCAGTTGCTCAGTCATGTCTGACTCTTTGCGACCCCATGAATCACAGCCAGGCCTCCCTGTCCATCACAACTCCCAGAGTTCACCCAAACTCATGTCCATCGAGTCGGTGATGCCATCCAGCCATCTCATCCTCTGTCCTCCCCTTCTCCTCCTGCCCTCAATCCCTCCCAGCATCAGAGTCTTTTCCAATGAGTCAGCTCTTCGCATCAGGTGGCCAAAGTATTGGAGTTTCAGCTTTAGCGTCAGTCCTTCCAAAGAACACCCAGGACTGATCTTTAGAATGGACTGGTTGGATCTCCTTGCAGTCCAAGGGACTCTCAAGAGTCTTCTCCAACACCACAGTTCAAAAGCATCAATTCTTCGGCGCTCAGCCTTCTTCACAATCCAACTCTCACATCCATACATGACCACAGGAAAAACCATAGCCTTGACTAGACGGACCTTAGTCGGCAAAGTAATGTCTCTGCTTTTGAATATGCTATCTAGGTTGGTCATAACTTTCCTTCCAAGGAGTAAGCGTCTTTTAATTTCATGGCTGCAATCACCATCTGCAGTGACTTTGGAGCCCAAAAAATTAAAGTCTGACACTGTTTCCACTGTTTCCACATCTATATCCCATGAAGTGATGGGACCAGATGCCATGATCTTCGTTTTCTGAATGTTGAGCTTTAAGCCAACTTTTTCACTCTCCTCTTTCACTTTCATCAAGAGGCTTTTTAGTTTCTCTTCACTTTCTGCCATAAGGGTGGTGTCATCTGCATATCTGAGGTTATTGATATTTCTCCCGGCAATCTTGATTCCAGCCTGTGCTTCTTCCAGCCCAGCGTTTCTCATGATGTACTCTGCATATAAGTTAAATAAGCAGGGTGACAATATACAGCCTTGATGTACTTTTCCTATTTGGAACCAGTCTGTTGTTCCATATCCAGTTCTAACCGTTGCTTTTCATCAAGAGGCTTTTTAGTTTCTCTTCACTTTCTGCCATAAGGGTGGTGTCATCTGCATATCTGAGGTTATTGATATTTCTCCCAGCAATCTTGATTCCAGCTTGTGTTTCTTCCAGCCCAGCATTTCTCATGATGTACCCTGCATATAAGTTAAATAAGCAGGGTGATAATATACAGCCTTGACATACTCCTTTTCCTATTTGGAACCAGTCTGTTGTTCCATGTCCAGTTCTAACCGTTGCTTCCTGACCTGCATATAGGTTTCTCAAGAGGCAGGTCAGGTGGTCTGGTATTCCCATGTCTTGAAGAATTTTCCACAGTTTATTGTGATCCACACAGTCAAAGGCTTTGGCATAGTCAATAAAGCAGAAGTAGATGTTTTTCTGGAACTCTCTTGCTTTTTTGATGATCCAACGGATGTTGGCAATTTGATCTCTGGTTCCTCTGCCTTTTCTAAAACCAGCTTGAACGTCTGGTAATTCACGGTTCACGTATTGCTGAAGCCTGGCTTGGAGAATTTTGAGCATTACTTTACTACTGAAATTGAAGAAAGTAGAGAACACCACTAAACCATTCAGGTATGACCTAAATAAAATCCCTTATGATTATACAGTGGAAGTGAGAAATACATTTAAGGGACTAGATCTGATAGACTGATGAACTATGGACTGAGGTTCCTGACATTGTACAGGAGACAGGGATCAAGACCATCCCCATGGAAAAGAAATACAAAAAAGCAAAATGGCTGTCTGAGGAGGCCTTACAAATCTCTGTGAAAAGAAGAGAAGCAAAAAGCAAAGGAGAAAAGGAAAGATATAAGCATCTGAATGCAGAGTTCCAAAGAATAGCAAGAAGAGATAAGAAAGCCTTCCCCAGCAATCAATGCAAAGAAATAGAGGAAAATAACAGAATGGGAAAGACTAGAGATCTTTTTGAGAAAATTAGAGATACCAAGGGAACATTTCATGCAAAGATGGGCTTGATAAAGGACAAAAATGGTCTGGACCTAACAGAAGCAGAAGATATTAAGAAGAGGTGGCAAGAATACACAGAAGAACTGTACAAAAAAGATATTCACGACCAAGATAATCACGATGGTGTGATCACTCACCTACAGCCAGACATCCTGGAATGTGAAGTCAAGTGGGCCTTAGAAAGCATCACTACAAACAAAGCTAGTGGAGGTGATGGAATTCCAGTGGAGCTATTTCAAATCCTGAAAGATGATGCTGTGAAAGTGCTGCACTCACTATGCCAGCAAATTTGGAAAACTCAGCAGTGGCCACAGGACTGGAAAAGGTCAGTTTTCATTCCAATCCCAAAGAAAGGCAATGCCAAAGAATGCTCAAACTACCGCACAACTGCACTCATCTCACACGCTAGTAAAGTAATGCTCAAAATTCTCCAAGCCAGGCTTCAGCAATACGTGAAACGTGAACTTCCTAATTATCAGGGAACTGCAAATCAAAACCACAATGAATTATCACATCATACTTGTGAGAATGACTGTCATCAAAAAGGCAGCAAATTATAAATGTTGGCAAGGATGTGGGTAAAAGGAAACCCTCCATGTGGAATGTATATTGATACAACCATTATAGAATATATTATGGAGATTCCTCAAAAAAGTAAAAATAGAACTACCATCGTGCTCAACATGCTCATTTGTGTCTGACTCTTTGCAACCCAATGGGCTGTAGCCCACCAGGCTCCTCTGTCCACAGGATTTATACAATCTAGCAACTCCAATTATAGAAACAAACAAGTGAACAAACAAAAAACATTAGTTAGAAAATATACATGCACCCCAATGTTCTTTGCAGCATTATTTACAACAGCCAAGATATTGTAGGAACCTAAGTGCACATCACTGGATGAATGGATGAAGAAGATGTGGTACATTTATATAATGGAATATTACTCAGCCATATAAAAAATGAAATTTTGCCATTTACAACATCATGGATGGAGAGAGAGCATTAAACATTAAGCCATGCAGCTAATGCTCCTTATACCTTTTCCTGCTCTTTGCCTGTAAATTGAAAGAGATCCTGCTATGGTTTGAATGTTTGAAATTCTTGACTTGAGAGATTATGGCATCAGGAGATAGGGCTTTGGGGAGGTTGCTTAGGTTATGAGGGTAGAATCCTCATGAAAAGGATTAATGTTTTTATAAAAAAGACCCCACAGGTCTGCTTACCCTCTTCTGTGAGAATGCACAGAGACGTCACCAGCTATAGGCTTAAAAATGCCTTCACCAAAACGTGACCATCCTGGCACCTTGATCTTGGATTTCCCAGCCCCCAGAAGTGTGAGAAATAAATCTGTGTTTTTTATAAGCTTCCCATCTGTGATATTTTATTGTAGCAGCTCACATAGACCAAGATAGATATTTTTTTTTATTTTAGGCTTGAATGTTTAATGCTTTCTCAGTTTAGAATTACATTGACCTACTTCAAAAATGGCTACCATTTATTTTATTTTTTAGGAAGTGTTCCCTTCTGCTACATTTCCTAAAAGAGTTTGCATCTGACAAGCATTATTTCTTTAAATGTTTGATAGGATTCACCAATTAAATCATCTGGGCCTAAGCTTTCTCTGCTGGGAAGTTTTTCATTAAAAAAATTCAATTTCTTCAAGTAAAGAGTTATTCAGATTTTCTGTTTCTTTTTTTGTCAGTAGAATAAGTTGTATTTTTCAAAGAATTTGTCATATAAATTGATGAATTTATTGGTATAAGGATACTCATAATATTTCCTTATTTTCCATTTAATTCTTTAAGATCTACACTGAATGTTGTTGTTTAGTTGCTAAGTCTAACTCTTTGCAATCCCATGGACTGTAGCACACCAGCCTCTTCTGTCTTCCACTATCTCCCTGAGTTTACTCAAATTCATGTCCATTGAGTCAGTGATGTTTTCTAACCTTCTCATCCTCTGCTGTTCCCTTCTCCTTTGGCCTTCAGTCTTTCCCAACATGAGGGTCTTTTCCAATGAGTCAGCTCTTTGCAGCAGGTGGCCAAAGTATTGGAGTTTCAGCTTCAGCATCAGTCCTTCCAATGAATATTCAGGGTTGATTTCTTTCAGGGTTGACTTATTTGATCTCCTTGCAGTCCAAGGAACTCTCAAGAGGCTTCTCCATTACCAAAATTCAAAAGCATCAGTTCTTTGGCGCTCAGCCTTCTTTATGGTTGACATCTCATATCCATACATGACTACTGGAAAAACCATAGTTTTGACTATACAGACTTTTGTTGGCAAAGTGATGTTTCTGCTTTTTAATACACTGTCCCGTTCCTGGTAGCTCAGATGGTAAAGAATCTGCCTACTATGCAGGAGATCAGGGTTCAGTCCCTGGGTCGGGAAGATCCCCCAGAGAAGGGAATGGCAATCCACTCAAGTATTCTTGCCTGGAGAATTACATGGACAGAGGAGTCTTGCAGACTACACTCTATGGGGTTGTAAAGAGTTGAACACCACTGAGCACCACTGATACCACTAACACACACACAGTATGCTATCTAGGTTTGTCAGAGCTTTTCTTCCCAGGAGCAAGCGTCTTTTAATTTCATGGCTGTAGTCCTGTCTGCAGTGATTTTAGAGCCCAAGAAAAAAAATCGGTCACTGCTTCCACTATTTCCTCCATATATTAGCCATGAAGTGATGAGACCAGATGACATGATCTTAATTTTTTAAATGTTGAGTTTCAAACCAGCTTTTTCTCTCTCATCTTTCACCCTCATCAAAAGGCTCTTTAGTTCCTCTTAACTTTCTGTCATTAGAGTGATATCACCTGCATATCTGATGTTGTTGATGTTTCTCCCAGCAATCTTGATTCCAGCTTGTGATTTATCCAGTCTGGCATTTCACATGATGTACTCTGCATAGGAGTTAAATAAGCAGGGTGTCAATATACAGTCTTGTTGTACTCTTCTCACAATTTTGAACTACTCAGTTGTTACATGTATGGTTCTAACTGTTCCTTCTTGACTTGCATACAGATTTCTCAGGAGACAGGTAAGGTGATCGGTACTCCCATCTCTGGGAGAATTTTCCAGTTTGTTGTGATCCATACAATCAAAGGTTTTAGGATAGTCAATGAAGCAGAAGTTTTTCTGGAACTCCCTTGCTTTCTCCATGATCCAATGAATGTTGGCAATTTGATTCTGGTTCCTCTGCCTCTTTAAAACCCAGCTGGTACACCTTTTTTATTCTTCACACTGATTCTGTTCTCTCTCTTTCTCTTTGTTTTTATCAGTCTAGCTAGGAATTTACCACTTTTGTTAAGCTTTCCAAAGAGCTGTTTTGGGGGCTTTGTTAATTTTTTCTGTTGTTTCCTATTCTTATTTTTATAATTTATCTTTCCCATTTATTCTGAGTTTGCTTTTCTTTATATAACTTTCGAAATTGGAAACTTAATTTACTATTTTTATAATTTCTTTCCTAACATATGCATTTAGAACTGTAACTTTTTCTTCAAGCACCATTTTAGCTGCATCTCATACATTTTGATATGTTGTATATTCATTATCATTCAGTTTGAAACATTTTGTTTTTTCTTTATTTTTGGCTGTGCTTGATCTTCTTTGTTGTGTGCAGGTTTTCTCTAGTTGTGGCAAGCAGGGGCTGTTCTCTGTTGTGGTGCCTGGTGCCAGAGGGCCTAGAGGAGCTATTCTACGTTCAAGGTCGGGAGGGGTGGTGGTGAGGAGATACCCCTCATCCAAGGGAAGGAGCAGCAGCTGCGCTTTGCTGGAACAGCCCTGAAGAGACACCCCATGTCCAAGGTAAGAGAAACCCAAGTAAGACAGTAGGTGTTGCAAGAGGGCAGACACACTGAAACCATACTCACAGAAAACTAGTCAATCTAATCACACTAGGACCACAGCCTTGTCTAACTCAATGAAACTAAGCCATGCCCTGTGGGGCCACCCAAGATGGGCGGGAATGGTGGAGAGATCTGACACAATGTGGTCCACTGGAGAAGGGAATGGCAAACCACTTCAGTATTCTTGCCTTGAGAACCCCATGAACAGTAGGAAAAGGCAAAATGATAGGATACTGAGAGAGGAACTCCCTAGGTCAGTAGGTGCTCAGTGTGCTACTGGAGATCAGTGGAGAAATAACTCCAGAAAGAATGAAAGGATGGAGCCAAAGCAAAAAAAATACCCAGCTGTGGATGTGACTGGTGATAAAAGCAAGGTCCAATGCTGTAAAGAGTAATATTGCATAGGAACCTGGAATGTCAGGTCCATGAATCAAGGCAAATTGGAAGTGGTCAAACAGGAGATGGCAAGAGTGAACGTCGACATTCTAGGAATCAGTGAACTAAAATGGACTGGAATGGGTGAATTTAACTCAGATGACCATTATATCTACTACTGTAGGCAGGAATCCCTCAGAAGAAATGGAGTAGCCATCATGGTCAACAAAAGAGTCCGAAATGCAGTACTTGGATGCAATCTCAAAAATGACAGAATGCTCTCTGTTCGTTTCCAAGGCAAACCATTCAATATCACGGTAATTCAAGTCTATGCCCCAACTAGTAACGCTGAAGAAGCTGAAGTTGAATGGTTCTATGAAGACCTACAAGACCTTTTAGAACTAACACTCAAGAAGGGTGTCCTTTTCATTATAGGGGACTGGAATGCAAAAGTAGGAGTCAAGAAACACCTGGAGTAACAGGCAAACTTGGCCTTGGAATACAGAAAGAAGCAGGGCAAAGACTAATAGAGTTTTGCTAAGAAAATGCACTGGTCAGAGCAAACAACCTCTTCCAACAACACAAGAGAAGACTCTACACATGGACATCACCAGATGGTCAACACCAAAATCAGATTGATTATATTCTTTGCAGCCAAAGATGGAGAAGCTTTATACAGTCAACAAAAACAAGACCAGGAGTTGACTGTGGCTCAGATCATGAACTCCTTATTGCCAAATTCAGACTTAAACTGAAGAAAGTAGGGAAAACCACTAGACAATTCAGGTATGAACTAAATCAAATTCCTTATTCTTATACAGTGGAAGTGAGAAATAGATTTAAGGGACTACATCTGATAGATAGAGTGCCTGATGAACTATGGATGGAGGTTCGTGACATTGTACAGGAGACAGGGACCAAGACCACCCCCATGGAAAAGTAATGCAAAAAAGCAAAGTGGCTGTCTGAGGAGGCCTTACAAATCTCTGTGAAAAGAAGAGAGGTGAAAAGCAAAGGAGAAAAGGAAAGATATAAGCATCTGAATGCAGAGTTCCAAAGAATAGGAAGAAGAGATAAGAAAGCCTCCCCAGCAATCAATGCAAAGAAATAGAAGAAAACAACAGAATGAGAAAGACGAGATCTCTTCAAGAAAATTAGAGATACCAAGGGAACATATCATGCAAAGATGGGCTTGATAAAGGAAAAAATGGTCTGGACCTAACAGAAGCAGAAGATATTAGGAAGAGGTGGCAAGAATACACAGAAGAACTGTACAAAAAAGATATTCATGACCAAGATAATCACGATGGTGTGATCACTCACCTAGAGCCAGACATCCTGGAATGTGAAGTCAAGTGGGCCTTACAAAGCATCACTACTAGCACAGCTAGTGGAGGTGATGGCATTCCAATTGAGCTATTTCAAATCCTGAAAGATGATGCTGTGAAAGTGCTGCACTCAATATGCCAGCAAATTTGGAAACTCAGCAGTGGCCACAGGACTGAAAAAGGTCAGTTTTCATTCCAATCCCAAAGAAAGGCAATGCCAAAGAATGCTCAAACTACCACACAATTGCACTCATTTCACATGCTATTAAAGTAATGCTCAAAATTCTCCAAGCCCGACTTCAGCAATGCATGAACTGTGAACTTCCAGATGTTCAAGCTTGTTTTAGAAAAGGCAGAGGAACCAGAGATCAAATAGCCAACATCCATTGGATCATGGAAAAAGCAAGAGAGTTCCAGAAAAACATCTACTTCTGCTTTATTGACTATGCCAAAGCTTTTGACTGTGTGGATCACAATAAACTGTGGAAAATTCTTCAAGACATGGGAATACCAGACCACCTGACCTGCCTCTTGAGAAATCTATATGCAGGTCAGGAAGCAACGGTTAGAACTGGACATGGAACAACAGACTTGTTCCAAATAGAAAAAGGAATACGTCAAGGCTGTATGTTGTCACTCTGATTATTTAACTTATATGCAGAGTACATCATGAGAAATGCTGGCTGGAAGAAGTACAAGCTGGAATCAAGATTGCCGGGAGAAAAATCAATAACCTCAGATATGCAGATGACACCACCCTTGTGGCAGAAAGTGAAGAGAAACTAAAAAGCCTCTTGATGACAGTGAAAGAGGAGAGTGAAAAAGTTGGCTTAAAGCTCAGCATTCAGAAAGTGAAGATCATGGCATCCGGTCCCATCACTTCTGGGAAATAGATGGGCAAACAGTGGAAACAGTGTCAGACTTATTTTTGGGGGCTCCAAAATCACTGCAGATGGTGACTGCAGCCATGAAATTAAAAGACGCTTGTTCCTTGAAAGAAATGTTTTGACCAACCTAGATAGCATATTGAAAAGCAGAGACTTTGCCAACAAAGGTCCATCTGGTCAAGGGTATGGTTTTTCCTGTAGTCATGTATGGATGTGAGAGTTGGACTGTGAAGAAGGCTGAGCACCGAAGAATTGATGCTTTTGAACTGCGGTGTTGGAGAAGACTTTGAGAGTCCCTTGGACTGCAAGGAGATCCAACCAGTCCATTCTGAAGGAGATCAGCCCTGGGATTTCTTTGGAAGGAATGGTGCTAAAGCTGAAACTCCAGTACTTTGGCCATCTCATGCGAAGAGTTGACTCATTGGAAAAGACTCTGATGCTGAGAGGGATTGAGGGCAGGAGGACAAGGGGATGACAGAGGATGAGATGGCTGGATGGCATCACTGACTCGATGGACGTGAGTCTGAGTGAACTCCGGGAGTTGGTGATGGACAGGGAGGCCTGGCGTGCTGTGATTCATGGGGTCGCAAAGAGTTGGACACAACTGAGTGACTGAACTGAATTGAACTGAAATATATCTTATTATCAGTGATGGTGATCAGAGAAGATACTTTTCAAGACTTCAGTCTTTTAAAATTTATTAAGATTTGTTTTATAGCTCAGCATATGATCTATTTCAGTATACCTTGTATGCATGAAAAGAATGGATATTCCAGCAGTTGTTGGGTATTCTATAAACATTAGGTCAAGGAAACTGGTGGTGTTCAGATCTACATTTTCACTGATTTTTTTCTGGCTGTTCTGTAAATTGTTGGGAAAGGGGTTTTAAATATTCCATGATTGTCGATTTGTCTATTTCTTCATTTAATTCTAAGCCTTTACTTCATGTGCTTTAAATATCTATTATGGCTTCCTAATTAATTGATATTTTATTATTATGAATTATCCCTATCTTTGTTAATTTTCTTTGTCTTGAAGTCTGCTTCATGTGATATTACCATCGACATTAACATAGACATTGCTGCTGCTTCTGCTGCTAAGTCGCTTCAGTCATGTCCAACTCTGTGCGACCCCATAGATGGCAGCCCACCACACTCCTCTGTCCCTGGGATTCTCCAGGCAAGAATACTGGAGTGGGTTGCCATTTCCTTCTCCAACACAGACATTAAGGTTAATATAATGTTCCATCTTTTTACTTTCAATCTAGCCATGTATTTAAAACAATTTTTTTTTTTTAACAGAACATATGTTGGGTCTTGCTTTTTTTATTATCCATTCTGAAATTTTCTACCTTTTATCTAGAGTTTTAATAAATTTATATTTAATGAATTATTCTTCTATATTTATTCCTACCGCTTTACTATTTGCTTTCTGTTTGCCCATTAGCTTTTTGTTCATCTTGGTCTATTTATCCATAGATTTTAGGCTAATTGAACATTAGTTCTTTAGGCCTGTAAGACTGCAAGTTTTTATCTAGTTTTCAGTTATCCATCATGGAACTAGATGGCAAAAAAATACCCCAAAATGGGAAGTTTACTTAGTGTCATTAACTTTATCAATTAAGTTTTCCGATTCCCTTCCATTTTTTATTACTTTTGGCCATATTCCCATGTCTTGAGACAGTTGTTTTGATATTTGTCCATATTTTATATTTATTACCTGTGGAATAGTTGCTCAATAGGAGCTATTCTTCCTTTGCCAGAGATGGAACTTAATTTTTAAAGCTCGTAACACCAGTGTCACAATGCCCCTCACTTTTACAGTTTCTCATGAATCTAGATGTTTAAGTGACACCCACAGGTTTGTAGCGATGGCTTTCTGCAATAATGAACTAGTAGGAGAAGGCGATGGCACCCCACTCCATATTCTTGCCTGGAAAATCCCATGGACGGACGAGCCTGGTGGACTGCAGTCCTTGGGGGTCGCTAAGAGTCAGACACAACTGAAGTGACTTAGCAGCAGCAGCAGCAGAGGTATTTTAATGGATCACTGGAGAAGGCAATGGCACCCCACTCCAGTACTCTTGCCTGGAAAATCCCATGGGCGAAGGAGCCTGGTGGGCTGCAGTCCATGGGGTCACTAAGAGTCGGACACGACTGAGCGACTTCATTTTCACTTTTCACTTTCATGTATTGGAGAAGGAAATGGCAACCCACTCCAGTGTTCTTGCCTGGAGAATCCCAGGGAAGGGGGAGCCTGGCGGGCTGCCATCTATGGGGTCGCACAGAGTCAGACACGACTGAAGCGACTTAGCCACAGCAGCAGCTGGCCTGAAATCTGTTATTGTTGGAATCAAAAGAAAAGCTTGCTAGGTGTATTGTGTATCTGTGAAGTATTAAGAATATTAGTAAGAAAATGAATAACCAATATTTTAAGCGTTTACTTTTGGATAGTAGAATTAAAAGATGATTTGTTTTCTGAAGTTTTTTAGAGTTTTCCAAATTTCCATAATTGAACTGCTTTGTAATTTAAATAGATATCATTTATTTTTGACTAAAAAGAATGAAAGAACACTAACAGCTGCTGAGCACCTACTATGAGCTGAGTAATGCACTAGGTAGTGTCTCATTTAAAAAAATTTTTTTTATTTTTTAAACTGGAATAAAATATTTTTAAAATTAACCATTAAAGTGTAGTTTAAAAGTACTTTTTTTTTTTCATAACGATGTCTCTGGTGTTTTCCCCTCCCAATTAGAGCTTTCTGTGTCCTCCTTAGGTTAACATTAGTAAATGAGTTCTAGATAGTCATAAATATCTGGTATGCAGTGTGGGTGAAAAAAATCAATGCTCCTTCAATATACTGAGGCATTAAATTTAACTTCTGGTAATCCTGGAAAGGCATAATTCCCTTGTGTCTTCCTGATATTCTTGAGTTACCTAAACTGTGTGGGGATCTTGTCCTTTCTTCTAAACAGCAATAAAATGTTTCATTTCATGCAGGAGCAATAACACCTTTCATCCAGTCTCATTCAATTTCCCAGTTTAATTTTTTCTGCTCACTCTTTCAGAACGCTTAAGAAGGAAGAGAACAGCCGTAACAGAGCAAGGCTGAGCAGTGTGTAGTCTGCGACATGCACGGAATTAGAGGCCAAGCAAACTTCAGCCCTCATTTCCTGAGCACCGAAAGCAGCTTCTGTGTTCTTGCCCGAGGGCCTACCCTCTGTGCTTTCTAGGTAAAACTGCCATGGATTCCCTCTCCCAATCTGGAGAAGGTGATTGGATTGAGTCGTGTTTCACATGAAGCATTTTGGCCCCTTATCTGAACCAGTCATTACATCTTGAGGCAGTTGTACTAGGGCTGCTGTAATGATCTCACAAAAGACCTATCCCTTCAACATTACCAGTCATTAACTCTCCAAGACAAGATGTGACATGCCACAGCCCTCAGACAGTTCATCCAGTAGGAGCCTCTTCTTGACAAATACAATCCCTTTTCACCTTTGTTCATGACAATTTTATTTCTTTCACAGTGTCAAACTACCAATTTTTCCAAGTCAGCACTTACCTAGTTGGACCAAGGGAATTTTTTTTTTTTCCAATTTAAGGAGAGGTGCCACAATCTTTTCACTTTTGACTGTATCTTACTTTAATTGGTCTTCCTTAGAATACTGATGTTAAGTAGATACACGTTTAAAATAGCAAAGCTTGATACTAATGCCTGTCACTGTTTTCTTTATCATTATTTTTGTGGCAAATTTTACAATTTGAGGTATAAAAGCCTGTTTTAAGCATATGCACAACTTCATGTTCAGTGTGTGCAGAACTTATTCTACAGATGTGATATCAAGATGAATCCAGCAATTGGGATAGTTGCCTTAAAGTAGAAGAGAAGTAGGATGCTCAGTGTATAGTCTTCAATTCTTGGCTTTATTTAAGTAATTTTGCCTACCTAGGAAATTTTAAAATGAATTCTCTTGTAAAAATGGGATCATTGGTTCAAAATATCTCATTTTCCTCCAGTGGTTAACCCTATGCAAAATTATGAAGCTAATACCAAAATTAAGAAGCACTTTTCTTTAAAGCCGTGATTCCCCCGGAGCGTCTCATTAGCTAGAATCCATGTTCAACCATCTGAAACCCAATGCAGCGTTTGAGCAGAAGTGGGACACAGTTCTTTTTCAATTGACTTTAAAGGTAACTAGGCAAGCAGTACAGGAATGCACAGGAAAACTAAAGTGAGAGGCTGGGGAAAAACAGATCACAGAGAATATTATGGTCTACCAGCAGTCTGAAGTGAGAACCTGCAAATAAACGGTCAAGGAAAAGACATTCCAAGTCAAGTAAGGAAAGGAAGTTAGGAAAGTGGCTATGCAGTGCCAGATGATATCCAAGACATAAGGGCATGGGCTCTTGTATTGAGCCTAGACTTTCTCTCCAGATAAACCTTCTCTAGGGTGTAGAACGTGTGTGTGTGTGTGTTCAGTTGCTCAGCCATGTCCAACTCTTTGCAGCCTCATGAACCGTAGCCTGCCAGACTCCTCTGGCCATGGAATTTTCCAGGCAAGAATACTGGAGTGGGTTGCCCCTTCCTACTCCAGGGGATCTTCCCCACTCATGGATCAAACCCACGTCTCCTGCATTGGCAGGTGGATTCTTTCAAAGGTTTATGAGATAGAGTTTACTAGGGCTCAGCTTAAGATAAAAAGAGTGAGCAGGAATGAAAAATAAAACAACAACAAGCAAAGAAGAGGTAGTAACTTCAACTCTTGTTCTCTTTAAAGACTGTCACAATGAGTCTAAGAGCAGGTGATCTGCCTAGTAATGAGAATTGAATGGATGGGATCTCTGAAGAACAAAAGAAAGTCCAGAGCTAAACTCTGAGTGCTATTGTTAGACCTCCCGGTCTTTGCCCAGGACCCGTCGTCGCCAAGATCACCGAGACTCGGACTCGATGCAATTAGCAAGAGGATTTATTAAGCCGTCGCGCCGGGGTTCAATCTCCACCCGAGGAGATGAACCCCGAACAATTGTTACAGAGCAGTTTATAAGCAAAAAATCATAAACAGGTGCAGTTGAGATGGAGTGTTTTGATTGGTTCACAAACTTTGGCCTTTTCGGGGATAGGTTCATTCGTTATTAGGCCTAAATAGCTAACTAACCTACAATTATGCTGCTTTAGTTGAATGGCCCGAGGCAATCAACTTTTACCTTGACTCTTGGGGGCTGTATTCTTAAGATGTGAGTATGATCCCCCTCTGTGTTTTTCTTTCCTCTTAAGACAATAGCCCTGATTTAAGATTAACAAAGAGCCCGTGGGTGCAGGTCTGTTTCTTTAGAGCCCCTAATAAATTTTTAACCTTTCTCCTTGTTCCCTGGAATGCTCCCGAAGAAGTCAGAGACACTGTTCTCATACCTATGTCCCTAGTGGCTCCTCTCATGGTAGACTGATTACAGGCTAGGGAACAAATCAGGGCTAGAAACAATTTTTACAACCTCAGGCTGCTCAGGCTGGTCTCCACACTAGATGGTACCTAAAGTGGTGAGGCTAGGAGGAGAAAGGAATTCCTTGAGAAGACAGAGAATAACGATTGGTGGATATAAGAGAACAAACTCTTGAAAGCACTTAAACTTAATTATTAATTAATTGACATTTAGGTAACTTTCAGCTATTCATTTACAGAGGAAACCCACATTTAGAAGTTACAGTTATTTTTATTCACTTAAAACTGTAGATTTCCATCAGCATATATAATTTTTTAAATTAATAATCCAAACCATGAACGAGAAAAGCTAGTTATTACCACGTGACAGTTTTATGCAATGGGGTATAATTTTTTACTTTTTGTTCCATGTTCTCTCATTTTTCCTTTCTGTCTTAATTAGATTTTCAGTACCTCCAGGGTTGGATAAATATCATGCATTGCTCAAAAGCCTGGACCACTGAAGGTTGATAGAGCAGATGTGACTCATAAGCTTCTCTTATTCATGTGGCCTTCAGCAAATTGGCTTCCCTAGTAGCTCAAACTGTAAAGCCTCTCCATGCAATTCGTGTAGACCTGGGTTTGATTCCTAGGTTGGAAAGATCCCCTGGAGAAGGAAATGGCAACTCATTCCAGTACCCTTGCTTGGAAAATCCCGTGGACAGAGAAGCCTGGTAGAGTACAGTCCATGAGGTCGAAAAGAGTTGGACACGACTGAGTGACTTCACTTTATCAGCAAATTATTAACCTCTCTAAGGTTCAGTTTCTTCATATGTAAAATGGGAATAATAAGAATACCTTCTTGATAGGGTTATACTAAGGAATAAATAATGTAAGGTAAATAAAATGATGTAATATAAACAAATTATGTCCATTTTGTGACAAAAAAACCCAGCATTTAAGAGCTGATGTTCACCAGATTTGTGATTATGTTTGGCAGATTTGACTGAAACTAAAGATTGAAAAATATGAACTTTCCCTCAGGAAAGCTGAAAACTGAAACACTGGGGCCCCTGTGGGCTATTCACTCACTGGCAGAAACAAGCCACAGACAACAAGAAGCAAATAGAAGGGAATAAATAAGCAAAGATTTCTAAGAGACAGGGAGTCCAAGTGGTAGACGATTTGCAATCGACTGCTTCCAGCAAGGGCAACTTTAGGTATGTACTCCAGAGGAAGCAGCAGTAGCAAATTATTTATTTCTTTTTATGATGATACATTCAGAGGAGGACATGAACATGGGAAAAACAAGTTACTATGTTAAACAAATGACAGCATTTAATAACCTCCAATCATTGTAAATACAAAGCCTAGAATAAGTGGATTGGATTATAGTTTTAAAGAAACAAGTGGACCCAGTCACTGAGATTCCTCACCATTCTCTGTGCCTCCAGAACCTCTGCAATCTCCCTCCCTTCTCCCACTTCACATTGCTGGTGAATCACCCATTCACCAGCAATGTGAAAGCAATGCCAGTTTTCACCTGTAATTAGGAGCTGATTCATACAATAAACTGAAAAGAATCATTCAAGGAAAAAGAAAAACTTACACTATAATAGAAGACTGGGGAAGCCTTACAAATAGCTGTGAAAACAATAAAGGTGAAAAACAAAGGAGAAAAGGAAAGATATAAGCATCTGAATGCAGAGTTCCAAAGAATAGCAAGAAGAGATAAGAAAGCCTTCCCCAGCAATCAATGCAAAGAAATAGAGGAAAACAACAGAATGGGAGAGACTAGAGATCTCTTCAAGAAAATTAGAGATACCAAGGGAACATTTCATGCAAAGATGGGCTCGATAAAGGACAGAAATGGTATGGACTTAACAGAAGCAGAAGATATTAAGAAGAGGTGGCAAGAATACACAGAAGAACTGTACAAAATAAAACAATAAAGGTGAAAAACAAAGGAGAAAAGGAAAGATATAAGCATCTGAATGCAGAGTTCCAAAGAATAGCAAGAAGAGATAAGAAAGCCTTCCCCAGCAATCAATGCAAAGAAATAGAGGAAAACAACAGAATGGGAGAGACTAGAGATCTCTTCAAGAAAATTAGAGATACCAAGGGAACATTTCATGCAAAGATGGGCTCGATAAAGGACAGAAATGGTATGGACTTAACAGAAGCAGAAGATATTAAGAAGAGGTGGCAAGAATACACAGAAGAACTGTACAAAAAAGATCTTCACGACCCAGATAATCATGATGGTGTGATCATTCATCTAGAGCCAGACATCCTGGAATGTGAAGTCAAGTGGGCCTTAGAAAGCATCACTACAAACAAAGCTAGTGGAGGTGATGGAATTCCAGTTGAGCTCTTTCAAATCCTGAAAGATGATGCTGTGAAAAGTGCTGCACTCAATATGCCAGCAAGTTTGGAAAACTCAGCAGTGGCCACAGGACTGGAAAAGGTCAGTTTTCATTTCAAACCCAAGGAAAGGCAATCCCAAAGAATGCTCAAAGTACTGCACAGTTGCACTCATCTCACAGGCTAGTAAAGTAATGCTCAAAATTGTCTAAGCCAGGCTTCGGCAATACGTGAACCATGAACTTCCTAACGTTCAAGCTGGTTTTAGAAAAGGCAGAAGAACCAGAGATCAAATTGCCAACATCCGCTGGATCATGGAAAAAGCAAGTTGATGGACGTGAATCTGAATGAACTCTGGGAGTTGGTGATGGACAGGGAGGCCTAGCATGCTGCGATTCATGGGGTTGCAAAGAGTCGGACATGACTGAGTGACTGAACTGATAATAGAAGACAGATAACATTCACTCATTCTATACTATAGCTTCTAAAATAGATTATGCATATATTAAGCATATATTTGTATTTATATATAATATATATAAATACAGATATACTATGTATAAATATAGTCACTAGGCAATCATCAATATACTGAAGGTAAATTATATTATCAAAATCTGTCATTTATCATATTTCTATTAAATGTATTTGAATGCTCTAATGATTACTGAATGAAAGCAAACAGATAAACTGCAAGCTATGTCTAGAAGATTGGTCACTAAGACTATATTAGAAGTATTTTAGGAATAAAAGTAAAAAGAAAACAAAGAAGTCTAAATGTTTGCATGATTGTAGTTGATATTAAGTTAAAAGTACCACATGCTTTTTAAACTTTTGATTTAAAATCTCCTGGGTTGTAAATGTGAAAAATGCCTCCTCTAACTTATTCCTAAAATAAAACTTAGCAGCATAAATACTTAATAGCTTAGATAACTGTGATAGAGTTCTGTGTTTTATTCCTCTATTTTATTTATCTAGGTCATAAATGAAAGATTTCAATCCTTCATTTGGCATCTTTTAGAAGTACTAAATTTACAAGCATAAAAAAATAATTATATCTTAATTTTCTTATGTGATTTCAGAAAGTAAACACACTAGTTGTTTTATTAAGCAATTATTAACCTTATAACTATACATCAGATTTAATGTTAAATATATTGCTATGTATTCTGAAAAATATTTTTAAATGGGGAGGAGATAGGCTATTTCTTGAAAGCAGAAGAAATACAGAACTAGGAAATAGGCATGTTCATTTACCATAATAAACTTAAGAAGCATTTTTTTTTTTTTTGGAAGGAGAAGAAAAATAAAACATATTTCTCTCCTCAATTACAGTTTTTTAAAAAAAATATTAGTTACTTGGGGCTAATAATGGGAAGCATAACAGAGACAAAAGCTGAGATATAGTTGCCTGATATTATTGCTACGAGAGTTCATTCATATATATGACTAGCGTATATGAGACCTCGCCGTGGCCCTTTAACTCACTGTATTCCAAAATGCATCATGCTGTGCAATGGTAGATAGCTCCAGGGCCATGTGACAGAGGACTTTAAATGTCAGAATCCAGAGATTGCCCATAATTGGTCAAGAGTGAAGAACAAGTGAGATTAAGAGGAAAGGATGGGGAGGGTTATATTTAAAAAAATAAAATCTAAGGAAAGGAACTCAATAATTTACCTAATATGAAGAACTGATAAATGAAAGTGTTTGGAATGCAGATTTAGGGAGACAGTATCTAACTTAGGCATGAATAATGAATAATTATATGAATCATATAATCCATAATTGAACTTCAAAATAGGATTTTAATTGATAGATCAGAGAACCTTTAAGTTCAAGTGAAATCTTACTTAGAAGTGAGTGGGAGTGGTGGGTAAACCTAGTAAGTAGTTTTCAGAAAATTTTAGTACTGAGCACTTAAATTTAAAAATAAAAAAGAAGCAACCATACACAACATTTCACGGAGCCCAGTGAAAGAACTGCTTTGGTTGACATGGGGATGGGGATGGGCCACCCAGCAGGTCTCAGTGTGGCCCCCAAGCTTCCCTGAACAATTTTAGGGCATTGCCCAACACAAGTAAAGAAGACTAGATGGCTTCTCCACATCCTCTATACTTCCTCATCAAGGATAAAGCAGCCTGGCCTTTATAAAAATGTGCCCTGAGATTGTTGCCAATCTCCAAATTAACCAATACCACTGAAACGCGTAATTATTGTAACTCCCTGTTGGGCTGCACTCAAAACAGATGTTCAAGCCCTGTACTTGCCCATTCCAGACAAAAGAAATAGCCTGGACTCAGCCACAGAGCCATCGGTGGTTTAATGGACGGGAGGAGATCTTACACATCTGAAACAAGGTCCTGGAGCAACACCCTTAATTCCCCAGTGGGAGCGGGAGGTTACCAGTTCAGGGGCATGTGATGTCGGGTCAGCTCATCGGTTCAAAGGGAAACCAGCGGAAGGAAACAACTCTCTCTATCCTTTTGACAAGCTCTCAGGGTGGAGATGTTCTGATCTAAAGATGAGAACAATCACCAGCTGGGAAGGTCAGTCATGGGAGTAGGGTATAGGTGAAGCAGGCACTGATGGTTAACAGAGGATGTACAGAGAGGGCTTGAGAGCAACCACTTGGGTGGCCTAATCATACACTCTCCCTCACCCAATAGGGCATGATTTTATCAGAGTAACAGCACATAAAACAGCAGAAAACTACAGAAACATCCTGAAAGGACAGCGCTAGATAATTCCCCAGGCTCCTTGTTCCCTCACATCAGCTTAGCATAATATAACTGTTCAGGAAGTTTCTTGCATAATTTTTTCTATAATCCAAGTTTTGATTTAATGACGGATTTAGTGTTTTACTTCAGAGTGTGCATAAGCGTAATAGAAACTAAATACAACCCACAATTTCATTCTCAACATTAGAAATTATGGAAACACAGTGAATGATTTTGTGAAGTCCATGTTTCAATTCTACATATACTTTTAAGGTATGAAGAAATTTTCGAATCAATGAAATACCAAAAGTGAAGAAATTAAGGTTGTCCATGACAAAAATATACATACACTCAGAGGCAAAAAACAAACTAAGACTTCTCTAAGAATTCACAATGCTTCACAGATGATTCTTATATCATTCACGTTAATGAAGGGCAGGTGATCTTCATTTTAGTTAATGGCTGTAATTTTCCACCCTACCAAATTTTTTACTGACCCCACTGCTAAATAATTTAAATTTAATATGCCCTTTCTCCCTTTGCATCATCCTTTGAAGGGAGAGAGAGTGAATAATAAAAACATAATATTGGACGACAGATCTAAGAAGGGTGAAAAGAAATTCTGAATGGTTCATAACTTGTGTAATCAATAGGTGACTACCCTGTTTAATCTCATAATTCTCTTGTGAGCTGGAATGGGAAGATGCAATTTGCTAATAAGGAAATAGGCGAAGAGAATATATTCACTATGCTAATTCCACGTGATTTATCCAATGTCACCCTGAGCTGAGGCTCAGCATAGAATTGAGTGATTATTGAGATAATCCAAACAGGGCATTGGATTACTAAAGAAGCACAAGGATCTCCTTCTCAGAAAATTTAAAAATAGGATTGGTGCTCATGTTGGCTTTGTCTGGAGATAATTTTGTCAAAGATATAGTTATTAACTATGGGGAAAATAGTTTCCTTTAAATAGCATTAGGTATTTCAATGCAAATTAAAATTTTTATTGTTTCTCCTTTCAGACTCAGGGTACTGTGTTGTGGTGTGAAAGGGTAGCAACATGCAGACTTTACCTTCAAGAGACTTTAAATCTAGGAGAGAGTATAAAAGGTATACCAATAGTTATTAAGTGCTCACATGCAATGTTAGTGCTGCAAGACAGATACAAAGAGGATGGAATGATTTTGTTCAGCTTGGGACCTGATAAGAGGTTGGATAAAGGGTTTAGGTGAAAAAAGACTAGGCATGAATTGAAAATTATTGAGCTATCTAATGGGTCCGTGGGGCTTCATTACATTATTTTGTCCATTTATCTTTTTCAGAATAAGAAATTATTCTTAAAAAGGCTTCATGAATAATGTGGTATTTGAGATAGACTTTGACAAAAGGGCACTATTCCATAAACCAAGAAGTGTGGGTAGAAATAGCAAAATCCTGACATGTAGTTGGAAAAACCCTGGGCTGATTAAATTCATGTTATACTGCTTAGCTAAAGCATAAGGTGTATACTGGGGTATAGAAGAATGATATAAAGCTAAGAATTATTTTTATTATTGTCTTAATGACTTTGAATATTAAATTGTGACATTTAAAATTATCACTGCTGTTAATAACCATCGGTGACTTCACCATGATTTGATTAAAAGTTTTGATTACGAGGGAAATAAAGAGACTGGAGTGAAGCAGATTTGAATCCAAATTCCAGTTTAGAAGGATATTACAAAGTTCAGGAGAGGTTATGCAATCCAGGAAAGAGTAGCGACAGCAGACCTGGAATAGAAAGTCCAGGAAAGAGAGGAACTACAGAGGGACACTATTAGGACAGTTGATTGAATTGTAAGGAGAGAGCTAGAGGACAGAGAAAGTCAAAGATAAATTTAAGATTTTGTTTCCAGTCTGGGTGCACAGAAACCAGATTGGTAGTCTTACCAAACCAAACTTGGGTCTGCTTCCTGCACACAGTAAAGCCAAGACAAGTGGATTGTGGTAGGATAGTGCAGTGTTTATTGCAGGGCACCAAGCAAAGAGTCCAGGTAGCTAGTGCTTAAAGGGCTCAAACTCCCCAAAGGCTTTCAGAGAAAGGTGTCTAAAGACAGGGTGGTCGAGGGGTGTTGTGGGATGTGTGATCAGCTTACATACGTATTCCTCTGATTGGCTGCTGGTGAGGTAATTGGGAATTACCATCGTTGACCCACTGGTTCCAGTTGGTTTGGGGTCTAGTCCTCGTGGGCAGCATATAATTAACTCTTTCTACCTGCTGGGGGTTTCAGTAGTTGCAAGATATGGCTCAGAGTATTATCTATAGCCCCTGAGGAGTAACTAAATGTCCTTGAACTTTGTTTAATGTCTAAACTCTTATTATTTTGTCTTGCTTGACTGTTTTTCTTTTTTTCTGCATTTTCTGACTTCTCTGATTAAATCTGTTTTTGAAACTTGGGGAAGGCCTACGAGGCTAAAGTTGTTCTGCAGACAAGAGGCAGATGGAGGACACGGTGGGGAGGACTTGTTCTGGGATGGCCTCATAGGGTTCTGCTCAGTTACGGTAGCATCCAAACTAGGGAAGGAGACGGTAGGTTTTAGGCATCACAAGTGTGAAGGGCTGGAAGGAAGACATCTGGACAGAATGACCAAAAGACACCCTCTGCTGCTGCTGCTGCTGCTGCTGAGTCGCTTCAGTCGTGTCCGACTCTGTGCGACCCCATAGACGGCAGTCCAGCAGGCTGCCCTGTCCCTGGGATTCTCCAGGCAAGAACACTGGAGTGGGTTGCCATTTCCTTCTCCAATGCATGAAAGTGAAAAGTGAAAGTGAAGTTGCTCAGTCGTGTCTGACTCTTGGCGACCCCATGGACCGCAGCCTACCAGGCTCCTCCGTCCATGGGATTTTCCAGGCAAGAGTACTGGAGTGGGGTGCCATTGCCTTCTCTGATGGAACTAACTACTGAAGCACAAAATTGCTGGGCATGTGACTGAGAAAAGACTAAAGACAAGAAGGCTTAGAACAGAATTTGGGGGAATTAACAGTTTGGTTGCTCCTTGGAAGAAAAGCTATAACCAACCTAGACAGCATGTTAAAAAGCAAAGACATTACTTTGCTGACAAAAGTCCATCTAGTCAAAACTGTCGTTTTTCCAGTAGTCATGTATGGATGTGAGAGCTGGTCTATGAAGAAAGCTGAGCCCAGAAGAATTGATGCTTTCGAACTGTGGTGTTAGAGAAGACTCTTGAGAGTCCCTTGAACTGCAAAGAGATCAAACCAGTCAATCCTGAATATTCATTGGAAGGAATGATGCTGAAGCTGAAACTCCAATACTTTGGCCACCAGATATGAAGAACTGACTCATTGGAAAAGACCCTTCTGGGAAAGATTGAAGGCAGGAGGAGAAGGGGAAGACAGAGGATGAGATGGTTTAATGGCAGCACCAACTCGATGGATATGAGTTTGAGCTAGCTCCAGGAGTTGGTGATGGACAGGGAACCCGGTGTGCTGCAGTCCATGGGGTCGCAAAGAGTCAGACATGACTGAACTAACTAAAGGGTTTGGTTTGATACAAGAGGGGAAAAAATGAGCCAAAAACAGAAGAGAACTCAGTAGGTAATACTACTAATAACATCCTATATTGGGCTTCCCTTGTGACTTAGCTGGTAAAGAATCTACCTGCAATGCGGGAGACCTGGGTTTGATGCCTGAGTTGGAAAGATCCCCCGGAGAAGGAAAAGACTACCCACTCTAGTATGCTGGCCTGAAGAATTCCATGGACTGTATAGACCATGGCGTCACAAAGAGCTGGACATGACTGAGCGACTTTTTTACTTTTCACTTTCAGCATCTTATATTTACTCAAGATTGCCTAACAAGAAACAATGACAAATTTAAATGGCTTAAAACAGTAAAAAATTATTTCTCACTCAAGCAAGAGTCCAAGATGGATATTTCTGCTTACGCGGTTCTTTTCGCAGCAGCAATGTAGGAATTCAGGCTCCTTTAATTTTACGGGTTGCTGTCCTCTGAGTCCTCGAACTCCTTACCCTTTGGTCAAAAGAAAGTGAAAGTGAAATCGCTCAGTCGTGTCCTACTCTTTGCGACCCGTGGACTGTAGCCCACCAAGCTCCTCCGTCCACAGGATTCTCCAGGCGAGAATACTGGAGTGGGTTGAAGAAGGAGAAAGCAAACAGAAAAATCATGGTGGGAAGGTTTTACGGTCAGTCCTGGAAATGATGTGTATCACTTCTGCCCACATATCATTGGCCCAAATTCAGTCACTCAGCTATGCGAAAATGCAAGATACAACCAGTCAGGAACTGTCACATCTCATGTTTGTATCATACAGCTTTTAGAGGACTGTCCTATACTTCACTATACAGTATGGCTTCGTGGAAGGGAATAAAAGCACAGTGGTTAAATGTATGAACTCCAGAGTTAAAATCACTTGGGTTTGTTTCGTGGCTTGACTATGTGTAGCGCTAGTGTCGCCTAGGATAAATTAATTCATCTCTATCTCATGTGTAAAATGGTGATAATAACAAAATATAATCCATACAATGGTTAGGAAGATTAAATGAGTTTAATAAACAAAGTATTTAAATAGTGCCTGACATGTGCCTGGCATGTAGTAAGTTCCCACTAAAGATTAGTCGTTATTATCAGGTTAGAACTATCACTTTAGGGCTGGAGCAATTTAATGGTAAAGTGGACATTAAATAACGTGAAATGCAGAAAGGCGGTAGCAAAGGCCAGAGAAGAAAAAGCCATCCATTTGTCCATTAAGCTATTTGAATAACTGCAGAAATTTCTGCTGTTTTACAGTTGTTCAGCACCAGCTAAATAGGAGGTGATCCCCAACTCACAGCAATTTTCAGTTAATATGCTTAGAACCGTAAAACAAATAACCTCCAAGCAAATCAGATGGCACTGCAGTCAAGTTAAATCCTAGAAGGTTCAGATGGGGGTTTTATTCCAAAGGTCTCATATTGAAGTGAGTAAACCGTGCCTTAGAGAAACAGTGCTTATCGATTTGAGTTCATTTTCTATCCTTCCTTCTCTCAGAACAAAATCTTTTTGTAGGTCACAGCTGGAGGACCTGAGTCAGTTCATTTGCCTGTGACTGTACTTAGTTTAGTACAGTTCAATCGCTCAGACGTGTCCAACTCTTTGCAACCCCATGGACTGCAGCACGCCTGTACTTAACATGCACGTTACTTAACATGTACTCATTATGACAACATGTACTTATCATGACTTAACATGTACTTAACATGCACATTAATGTCAGCAGGTATATTGCCTATGGGTGTTTCTTTATTTTTGGAAGGCTCTCTTCCCTCTGCAGCCTCTATGCTCCCTCCCCACCCCATTTAAAAATCTTTCCAATTTGCCACTCTTGTGGTTTCTTGGTAAACATTCAAATATCTTTTTTATAAAACATTCTATTTTAAAATTAAACCTTTTGCTATGACATAATTGTAGATTCAAATACAGTTGGAAGTAATGATACAGACATCCAGTACACTCTTTACCCACCCAGTTTCCCCCATTAGTAACATACATGATACTAGTACAGTACATTAAGAGTACAGTATTTAGCACAATATCATGACCAGAATATTGGCATTGACACAGTCAAGATACAAACATCGCCATCATCACAAGTAGCTCTCTTTTACCAATTTATAACCACACCTACTTCCCACTTACCTGTACCCCTTCATCAGTTCCTAGCAATCACTAATCTGTTCTTTATTCTTACAATTTCAATATTTCAAGAATGTCACATAATGAAATCATATATATGTGAACTTTTGTCATTGATTTTTTTTCACTCAGCATAATTCTCTGGTGATATTACTCCAGGTTAATTAATGATTGAATAGTTTGCTCCTTTTTATTGTTGAGTACTCTTCCATGGTGTGGGTGTACCAGTTTGTCTTGTCATAGACCAACTGAAGGATATCTAGGGCATTTCCAGTTTTGGCTATTAAAAATAAAGTTATTATAAACATTCATGTACAGGTTTTTGTGTGAATTTATATCTTCAGTCCTCTGAATAAATGCCGAAGAGTACATTTGTTAGGCTGGTGAATATTTGCATATTTAGTTTTTAAGACCATTATTAAACTCTTTCTATTATTTTAAAACTATTTTCCAAAGTGACTGTATCACTAATACATATTTTAAATTTTTATTTATTTTTAATTGGAAGATAATTGCTTTATAATATTGCATTGGTTTCTGCCATACATCAACATGAATCAATCATAGGTATACATATGTCTCCTCCATCTTGAACCTTCCACCCTATCCCATCCCTCTAGGTTATCACAGAGCATCAGTTTGAGCTCCCTGCATCATACAGCAAATTTCCACTGGCTATCCATTTTACATATGGTAATGTATTTGTTTCCATGTACCACTAATGTATATTTTACATTTCTACCAGCAGTGCATGAATGATCTAGACTGTCCTCATCCTCATCAATATTTGGTAGTATCACTATTTTTTTAAGCCATTCTGGTAGGTGTTTAGTGATACCTAATTATGGTTTTTTTAATACTTCCATAATGGCTAAAGGACTTCCCTGGTGGCTCAGACGGTAAAGCGTTTGCCTACAATGCGGGAGACCCTGGTTCGATCCCTGGGTCAGGAAGATCTCCTGGAGAAGGAAATGACAACTCATTCTAGTATTCTTGCCTGGAAAATCCCATGAACGGAGAAGCCTAGTAGGCTACAGTCCATGGGGTCGCAAAGAGTTGGACACGACTGAGCAGCTTCACTCACTACTAATGGCTGATGATATCTGAGCATCTTTTTGTGTGTTTGTCTACCATCTGTATATCTTCTCTGATGAAACGTTTCTTTGTGTCTTTTCCTATTCTCATGTTCTAATTGGATTCTTGCTTTTGAACTGTTGAGTTTTGAGAGGTCTTTATATATCCTGGATACGGAATATCTTTTTGTCAAAGATACAGCTACTTTTGTGAGATATGTGGTTTCAAATATTTTTCCCCATTATGTATCTTCTCTTCAGTCTTTTACTGATCAAAAGTTTTAAACTTTTATCAAGTTTGAGTTTTGTCTTTTATGAATCTTGATTTTGGTAGCAAGCCTAAGAATTCTTTGCCTGGTCCTTGTGTCCCAGAGATTTTACCCTATATGTATATTTTTTGTAAGCTTTATAGTTTTACATTTTACATGTGGTTTTGTGATCCATTTTGAATTATTTCTGTGTAAAGTGTGAAGTGATTGTCTATACAAAATAATTGAAAAAAAAATTCCTGGAACTAATGTTATAACAAGTTTTCAGGATACAAGGTTAAGAAACAAAAGTCAACTACTTTTCTATATAACAAAAATGAACAAGTGGAATTTGAAATTAAAAGCACAATACAATTTACACTAGCAGCTCCCCAAGTAAAATACTTAGGTATAAGTATAACAAGATATTAACAAGAGCTACAAAACTGATGAATTCCAAGAACTAAGTACATGGTGAGGTATATCATGTTCATGGAAAGGGAGACTCAATACTGTCAGGATGTCAGTTCTTTCCAGCTTGATCTATAGATTCAATGTCATCCTGATCAAAATCCCAGCAGGTTGTTTTGTGGATATTGACAAACTGATTTTAAAGTTTACATGGAGAGGCAAAAGACCCAAGATAGCTATTATAATATTGAAGAAGAACAAAGTTGGAGGACTGACACTACCCAATTTCAAGGTTTTATATGCAGTTACAGTAATCAATTCTGTGTGGTATTAGCCAAATAATAGATAAATAGATCAAGGGAATAAAATAGAGAGCACAGAAATAGACCTCATAAAGCTAATCAACTTATGTGGGACAAATGAGTAAAGGCAATACAATGAAGCAGAAATAATGGAAATTTTCATTTCTAAAATGTAGGCACAGGATGCTATAATGCAGGGTCATGTTCTGGGTAAAAAATAGTGAGAGATTTCTATATATCCACCTATATGGTGTGTTTCCCTATATTAAAGACAAGAGGCCCACATCAACCATCGAGAAGCAAACCACCTTCATATTGGGTTCAGTTCAGTTCAGTCGCGCAGTCGTGTCCGACTCTTTGTTACCGCTGGGTGTGTTAAGAAGCACCTTCCGCCTGTCATCTAGGCCGTGTTTAGGGGGAAAGAATTCTTAAAAGAAGGAACTTGTTGCTTTATGGGCGAGGTGGAAGAAGAGTTAGGTAGTGTTAGAAGAAGTATAGCATCGTGGAAAAGGAAAAGATTGACTCCCTCCTCTCTGGGATGAGCCCACATCTGTGATCCCTGGGGAAATTATTTAGCGTGTTTTTGGCTGAGTTTTTGGTCTGTCAAATGTGAGTATTAGTAGCCTAGCTCAGAAATGTGAAGATTAGATGAGATAATACAGGTTAAATGCTTATTGCAAGCTCTGAGCACTGATCAATTACCTGTTAATTACCTGTCATTTTTAGCTCTCTGTTTTAAGGAATTCAGAATGACTGTGACCTGGCTTTCTAAGTGAAAAAAATGAAACTGGCCTCGATTTATAGGGGGCAGTGGAATGTAATATGTGGCGCCCAGAGGCGTTCCTGGAAATGTATTAATGTACACGGGGATAAATGAGCTTAACTCCATGAGGTTATAAGACTTTAAGCTACCAATATTTCCTTGTAAAGAAATGATGATGGATTTATCTGGGAGGGGAAGATCTAGAATCTTAGTGTATTTGAGGGATAGAACTTTGGAAATAGAATTAAATTCGTCTATGAAGATTTACTTGAAGACCAAATTGAGTACCGAACTCGTGGAATTTCTGGTGGATGTTTGAGAGAAGATGAATTTGACTGTTGAATACATTTCCTGATAGTTACTATTTTGCAAAAATAAAGTGCCCGTTAGTGTGCTATTGCATGTCTCTGGGAACATTCCAGAAAAGATCTAGAGCAGCCCTGTCTAGTGGAACTTCCTGTCGTTATGGAAATATTCTGTAATCTCTCCTGTCCTAATATGGTACCCATTAGACACAAGCGGCTCTTAAGCACTTGAAGTATGGCTAGTGCACTTAGGAATTTAATTTTGAATTTTATCTAAATTAATTGATGTCAGGAAGATCCCCTGGCGAAGGAAATGGCAACCCACTGCAGTATTCTTCTCTGGAAAATCCCATGGACAGAGGAGTCTGGAAGGCTGCAGTCCATGGGGTTGCAAAAGAATCCAACAGGACCTAGCAACTAAGCAAACAAAATTAATTGAAATATAAATAGCGGCTTGTGGCTAGTGGCTCCCTTGTTGGACAGCATAGGTCTAGAATCCAGGCCTTGAGACCTTTTCCAATTCTTGATTTGGTTGAATTTTAAGTCGAGAAGCCAGTTTCTTAGAACATTTGTTGCCTTAGGGAATCATTATTATATTCAAATAATGCCTTTCATTCAAATACTGTAGTTCAAAGCTTGGGTCTGTTAATACTTATTTACAGCTTGCAAATTAAAGCAAAGCATTCTTTTGACTCCTAGGTTGTACAGCTAATGCCAGATCATCTGGAGATGAAGTGGAGTTTCCTTTAACCATTACTGTACTGTATTGTGACTGGGTGTCCACTATCTTTTATCACTTTAGTTAGTTTTCAGTGAAAACCTTTCAACTCTTTTATTCTAAAGTTTTTTCAGTTTGAAAGATGGTGTTTTTCATTAACTTTTTATATAAGAAATTTGATAAATTATAATAGTAAACTTTGAGCATTGGGCCATTGCAATAGTTTTGTGGTTATTGGTATTCAAAACTCTTGAAGAGATAAGCCTGAAATTTGGCAGTATTTTGCAAGGATTCTTTCTTTGAAATAGAGTTTTTTTTTTTTTCAAGCAAATGTTTATAAAGTTAAGTTTTGAAGAAAACTTAAAAAAAAAAAACCCACTTTATTTATATATAACACACCCTTAACTCTGGCCTGGTGTCTGTAGAGTGGTACCCTTCGTCTCAAGGCTGATGATAATCCTTGGATCTGGAACAAAAACTTGAAGCTTATAAATAAAGCATATACAGAGTATATCCCATAACATACAAATCAAATGGATTGCTCTTATGTAGGGTGACTGTATACCCTGCTTTTTTTGGGTCAGTTGTGGTTTAGAGCCTGTTTGTCTCAGCATAATTATTAATAGGGAGCCTTTCATTTTAAGAAATGTTCCAGTTGGGTCCACATAATAATATGGTCACCCTCCTTTTAAACTGGTTGAAAATTTGGAGTATATGATTTTAGGAGGAGTAAATGTACTGTGGTCTCAGAAATGTACTCACTTTAAAGTAGTGACAGATATTGCTTATGTCCATAAATAACACGTGAGCTGTCTGGAATAAGGCCAGCAAGTGACCTGTCCGCTTAAGCCCTGATCATTAAAAATTTCTACTTTTCTCAGTATAATTGGCCACCAATCTAGGGTACTTTGATTGTTGGTTTTCTCTAAAAAAATATTTTGTTGTAAAATCTGCAAAGAAAGTTGGACCATGCCAGTCAAATCAGAACATTGAGTATTCTTGTTATACCTATTTTACTTTATGGTGAAATTGAGCAATGAAATTAGTTAGAAATCTGCTTACCATGTTAAAGACTGGTTTCACTTAAATAGTAAAGAAGAATAATTCAATCTAATGCATTATTGTGTTAATTGAATTTATAGTGTAGTGGATTAAAATACTTTATTGAGAATCAAACACGTTTGGTTTGCTTCCTCACTGCTGAGGGTTAAACGCAGTAACCCGTGTGATGTGCTGGGTGCAGCAAAGCACAGAAGTAAGTACTCAGCAAGTATTAGCTGCTCTAGCCTTAAGCTGATTGAGTAATGGATCTGGAGATGCATTTTGGATTAGTTTTAACTAATTCCAAAATCCAGGTATACACCTTTTCTGCCCTATGATTTCAGCTGAGGTGTTTAACCTTTCTGAGTCTCAATTTCCTCATCAGTAAAATAGAATTAGGACCTAACCTTAACCTACCTCCTCACACACTGGAGGCTTCAGATGAGAACTGCGTAAATTGTTGTCTTGTCTTTCAGACATTAATTTAACTGGTTTGGTCTCAACTGGTCTACCTCCTACCTCCAGTAAAGACTGACCCTAAATCTGCAAAAACTGCATGTATTTTAATTTGTGAATCAGCACATACATAAGATCCTTCTCTTTTACAAATAATACTGTAAGTCCCAGGAATGGTGTTTAATTGATCTGTTTCCAGTATATTCCCTGCACAAAACAACTCTATACTAACTGCTAAGGGAAAAACCAATGTTTTCATGGGCACTTCATGTGTTCCAAACTAATACTCTATCTTATTTATCCAAAGATGTCATTCCCACTTAATAGGTGGTACTGATGACTCTTAACTTTCTGGAATGGATATGTAAGATTCTTTTTTACACTGCTGCCTCTGATAATATCTGACTAATAGTGGATATTGAAGTTTAAGTTTATGAATATGAAACTAACATTCTGTCTGGCATATAGTATGTATTAGTTGCTGAAAAACTGTTGTGTTCCTTGAATTTTCACAGGGCAGTAAATATGTGAACTTTCAAAATTATAAAATATGCAAATATATGTTACTTAAAAAGCTTAAAGTATACTTTTGCTATTTCAAATGCTGTAGAGATTTTTTGACTGAATCCTTTATATTTCACTTTTTTTTTCATATTAATTTGTTTCTGAATCTTTCAAAGACTACTCCTAAGCATAGTATTCTTTCTTTGAGGATATACTTGTTAGTAGTACTTTGGGAAGTGTTTTCAGGAAACTGTACTTTTGCTTTGTTTCATCATCACGTCATCATCATGATGAACTAAGTATTTCTAGGTAGCAGGCACTGTCCTCAGTGCTTTGTGTACATTACTTAATGTCACCTATGAGAGGAGTATTTTTGATCTCCTTTTTAACGATGAGGGAACTGAGGCAGGGAGGTGATGTGACTTGCCCAAGGTCACCTGGTAAGTGTTAGAGCCTGTATTTGAACTCCAGAGCCCAGCTCTTTACCTGCTAAACCGTGAGTTGGCATAGACAGATACTTCACAACAAAGTTCACTATGACAAACACATTGTGGAGGACTTGTGAGTTAATTATAACCAACTTTTATTTGTGTGATCCTTGTGGGATAGTAGAAAGAACTCTGGACCAGAAGTCAGGGGGCCTCAGTTTTAATCCCAGCTGTATCGCTAAATAGTGATGTGTCCTTGGGCAGTTCAAGAAACCCCTCTGGACTTCAGTATCCTCACCTGAAAAATGAGGGATTTGGATGAAATTAGTGATTTTCAAACTGTAGTTCTGAACCTCTGATGTCTTTGGTCCCCCCTCCCGACAGTCCATGGGGTTGCCAAGAGTCAGACTCGACTGAACAACTAACACTTTCACTTATTTTTTTCATCTGCCAGTGTGCATAGTTAACTTTGCCCATTATAGTTATAGTTTATCCGTTTGCCTAAGGTTTACTTTTAAGCAAAGAATTCCTGAACTTAATTTTTAAAGTTATCAGTCTCTAAGAAAACTTAATGACAAGTCCCCTGGTACTACTTCTCAGTAATTCCTATTTTAGTGTGTTAAAACTAAGGCGCTAAGGTAGAAGATGGGTGAACTTTTGTATGTATGTCGATGGACTGGATATTGTGGGTTATTTAAGATCAGAGCGCTTTTCTGTGTGTGAGATTTGTGGCCTCCACCCAGTGCTTTTACTCTTACCTTCTTTGTTAGTTGGGGAGGGGGAGAATCATGCCTAATAGGATGGTTTTGAACAAATGTGAGCTAATACAGGTGAAAGATCCTTTATAAATTCTGAAATGCTTAGGCAAACTCATCTCTTACATGCTTCCAGAAAATGTCCCCTTCCTTTTTCTGTTTAGTCACGTTAAGTGTGTTTTTAACCACATGAGATATTTTATTGAATTGTTTGTACTTAATATGGACTTCTCATAAGATTTAATATTTTTAAAATGTGAATCTGGACTAGAAGAGAATCTTGATGTTTAAGAGATCTCCCTTTTTGACATCCTTGTCAAATATACTTCTTATTATTAGAAGTATAATTGATTCCAAATTTTTGCACATATCTGGAAAGTTAACCATTGTCACTCAACTGTGTATTATTTTATGTAGAAACAAGTGTTTTTGATATTGGAAAAGTGAGCCTGCCATTTTGTCAGGGTTTGGATGTCACGTATTTTAGGATGATCTGACAGGCAGATTGTGCGTAAGAAACATTTTTGCAAAGAATAAAAAATTTTTTGAAACTCTTTTAAGAGTTAATACTTTAGAAACTCAATATTTCTTAAGGAGAGTACTGTATATGAAAACACATGGGAAAAAAAAAGGGAAAGCACATGGAGTAGAAACCTACATTAATATGAAACTAAAGAAAAAATATAATAATAGAACTTCACGTGTCTCTGACCGGTGTGTCACAGCTTCTTTGCAGTAGGTTAAAAAAAAAATTGCTCATGTAGCCAACTGAGATATATAAGCGTAGTTTATAATCTATCTAGAGGGAATTTTCGTATTTTACAAGTGTTTTGATATTTTCAATTCAGGTGTATTTTTTGAGTGCTCATATGTTGTAGCCACTGTCTTCTTTGCAATACTCCTCTGAGACAAATTATTCTTGACATGTCAAGAAACTAAACGAGAGATTAGTTAACTCTTGTTACCAAGTTCTAGTATGTATTAACTTGAATTGGGATGTGTATAAGTATATTGGAATTACTGTTGTGTTATCCCCAGCTAGACATAGAAGTTTTAGAATTTTGCACATTTTAATTTGTTTTTTTATTTTTTATATTCTCAGTGATTGATCATTTGATATTATTTTTCATAGCAGGAGAAAATTTATATCATGATATAACTTGAGCTTTTTTTTTTTAAGCAATAAAGCTGAAATGTAGTGTGTAATAGTGTTGGTTTAACCATAATCTCTTCCTGCCTTTCGAGTTCTATGAAAATATTCTGATTATAACAGAACATTATTACTTTATATTATTTGGGATTATTTATATTATGTGGGATGCTCAGATTATGAATGATTGAAATTGAGACTCTTAGATACTCAGAATCAGTACAGAGGTCTGCTGAATTAATTGTTCTCAAGAGTGAAACAAAAAATTCTGCTATCTTTTAATAAATGGGTAGATGGATGCATTTCACAATTCAGATTTTGACATTGTTTTGAGGGTGTTTTAACTAGTAATAAAGTTTTCAACTCTGAGGTATTTTAAGCTAAAGATGTTTCATGGTATTTCTTTGGTCATTTAGTCACTAAAAATGTGAGCTATAAATAGAAACCGAGCAACAGTTTCATTACATTTTTGCTTAATTCACATTTGTGATGTATAACTTTACTACATAAAAAAATTTTTTTTGTCATGATATTTTCTAAGAAAAGGGGTATATCCTTAAATTCCATTATTTCTATTAAAAGATACCAGTTTTTCTACTCTGGAAAGAATTTTACAGATGTGATGTAATATTGGCTATTGGCTTAATGATCAGGTTTAAATATAAGTATTAATCAGTGATGAACTTATTCCTTGAGTTCACATTTAAACTGTGGCATGTTGAAATAATCTAGGTCTCCATCTGCACATCTGAATTCATTTTGTAAAATATGGCAAACAGCTGCATTTCAATTGAAAGCTAAAACAACTGTAGGACATTAACCCATTGAGAAGATTACAGTAGGTTTTCAGTTCCATGTTAACTATATTTATTAGAGAAAATTGACTTGAGTGCTTCTGCTTTTAACCGACATTTATTTTTTTTAATGTCTGGGAGATAGGAAATAAAGCATTGGAATGATAGGACTTTGATGTGTAAAAAAGTTAATGTCTAAAGAAGTTAATTATCTCCATCATCAAACAAAATGTGGGCACAGGAAACAATTTTAAAGATTCTAATACACTATCAGCTCATTATGTCAAGAAAAATGTTATCCACCTGTTTGATTTAAGAATTAAATAACTTGACTGTGAAAGGATGATCATGGTTATAATAAACTAGAATTGGGACCTTTTCCCTTTTACTAATAAATACTCTTGATATGAAACATTTGCAGTAGGGGCACAATCTAAGAAAGCTGGAGTTTTGCTATGAAGTTACTTTCTGAAATGTCTCCTCTTCAGAGAGTGTTAAAGCAAGGTGATTGGATTTGCAAAATGAAAATTACTCTGGCACTGTCTCAGGAGAGTCCCACAGAATGGCATGCCCTCAGATCTGACATGAGTCAGCCTAAATCATAACTACTTTTGGAGACTGAGGTTAGCATGTAATCTTTAACATCTTCTCCAGGATGTCATATCTCTTGTCAGTTTCTCTTGGGACAAGTGGAAACATTTTCTAGGTTCAGTAGGATAGCCAAGTTCCTTCTTTAATCAATGTGTCTTGATTCTGTAGGACTGTTCCTGGAAGTACTTGCTTTCCTGTTTTATTTTTCCCCAGTCTTGGACTGATGATAAAAATTTTTTTTCTAAAAAAACTGAGTTCCAAATGGTGTTTCCTCTTTCTCTCTAATACTTGTAAAAAAAAAAAAAAAAAAAAACTTATCTCCCCCTCCTCCTCCTCCACCAGAAGTCTTTGTGAACAAACAGGACAAATTTAGGCTTAAAAAGATCAATGGTTTTTCATAGCATTAGCTTCTTTAGTTTAGAGTTTTGGTTTTCAGGCTCAGTTTGAGTGAAACCTTTTTCTTTCTGTTTCTCTGCTTTTACGTTCTCTATTGAATGAATTTTGCCTGGCCCTTAGGCCCCTCAGATTAGAGAGGGGGTTATGTTGGCAGAGAGTTGGTCCTGCCACAGAATGCTATTGGGATGTTCCAGATCTGGTTACCCAGGTATAATGCTGCTTGACTTAGGTCTCTGTCCTTTTGCCTTATCAGAAGCTTCATATGTGGCCCATCTCAGACAGTAGTTTGTAGTAGTTAATTTTTTGAGCTTTCACTCATGGAAGTGAAAGTGAAGGTTGCTCAGTCACATCCAACTCTTTGTGACTCCATGGACTACAGTCCATGGAATTCTCCAGGCCAGAATACTGGAGTGGGTAGCTGTTCCCTTCTCTGCGGCATCTCCCCAGCCCAGGGATCAAACCCAGGTCTCCTGCATTGCGGGCAGATTCTTGACCTTCTGAGCCACTAGGGAAGCCCACTCTCTTTCACTCATGGGGCTCCGCCTTTCCATCTCAGCCATCAGTGGTGACTGGTTCAGGCTTCCTTGATCAATTTTAGTCTCTGTTGCCCACCAAAGTGGTCAGGTTAGAGGATGTATTAAGAAATATATTTAACAGCAGTGTGGAGAGTGAACTGAGATGCAAGAAAGAAGCTATAAATAGAACTCAACAAGAAAGGGAGGAGGTAGAAACATAAAGTAGAATTTATTTATTTGACTTCTTAGCAAATTTTAGGGTGCAGGAGAAGGAATCAAGGATGATAACTTGAGATTTTGAGCCAGGCTGACTAGTAGCAGCACTGATGTCAGTGTGAAAACAGAACTTATTTATACAGAAACTGATGAATATTTGTTGAATTATATTGAGGTCTTCTAGTGAAAAGATTCAAGTTACTTAAACTTTGTGATGGTGAAGTAAGGATAATCTAAATTTGTCATATAAAAGTTCTTAGCACATCAAGAAAGGGAGAATTCTTGAGTTCTTTCTGTTTATAATAGTTAACATTGTATACTGACTGCTCAGAACGGTTCTGGATGCTTTGTTCATGTTAGTTCATTTAGTCCTTACAACAACCCTGATAATTGAAATCCTTACACTTATTACCATTTTACAGATGAGGTAACTGAGGTATAAAGAAATTAAGGAACTTGCCCCAAGTGCTAGTAAAGTAGTGGAGCTAGGCTTCTAACCTTGGCGGTCTGACTCTTAACTCCTCATTATTTTTATCATACTTTCATTTCTTAGTACTGCTTAATTTTATTATATATTTTAGATTTGTTAATTCTTCTTTAACTCTGCAAACTATTTTTTAAAGAAAGTCATAGTATTGAAAAATTTATATAAACATAAAATATTAACTAACATTTGTTGAGCTCTTACTGTGTCCTTGAGATAAAAGCCAAGGCTTTTATCTACTTTTATTACTTAAATGTTATTTTCACTAATTCTTATTTATGGGACTGCCACATACAGTAAATAAAATGGTGTATATTAGGATTGGCATCTAGTTTTTCCATTATGCATCAGCTTAATTTTATTGGGAAAAGAAATCACATTTTAAATTGGTGAGTATTATTTAACCATAAGACTATAACATATCACAATGCTAACTTCTGATCTACTATTCTGCTTTATTTCTATTATTTGAATTTTTGGCTGTGGTTCAAATGGGAATTAGGTCATGTTTTGGTTTTGTAATTTTGTATCTTACAGCTGTGCAACTTTTTCCTTAAATAAAATGTTAGTTGAAATCCCGATATATAAAATAGAAAAATCAGAGTTCTTATGTTCAGGATGGCCAGTGAGAGCTCACTGAAACTGGGAACTTACTGAAATATTGGCAGGGAATCTAGGGCTCCCCGGAACACATTTTGAAAACCACTGAGCTCTATTAAAATACTTTAATGAGTATGTTTCTCCCAATACTTACTGTAAAATATGTAATGAAAAGTTTTTCACACAAGCAATTTTTTGATACCATATTTGACTAAGCAGTTTTCTACCTTGCCTTTATTTCATTTTAATAAGGAACAAGTATGGGTAAATCAGATTTTACATAAGGCAAATCATAATTTAAAAAATTTCTGTCATTTTTGAAGTAATTTATAATTGCTTCCCTTTTCTATGCATTTACTTATAGCTAAATACATTTTGTAAGCTAGGTTCTCTTTTTTATTTAGATGAATAATACTGCAGCCAGCCCCATGTCTGCTGCCACTTCAAGCAGTGGAAGAAGCACAGGGAAGTCCATAAGCTTCACTGCAGAGTTGCAGAGTATGATGTGAGTATGGTTGTATGTCTCACTTACTACTCTTTTAAGTTTGTTCATGTTGACAGAAGACAGCAGAAATACCAAGATTTATAAAACTTAACTTGAAAATTTGTACTTAAGTAAAAAAATGAAATAGTCTGATAGCATTTTAAATAGCCATGTACAGAAGGGGCAAATTGGTTAAAAATGCAACAGTGATACTGTATTCCAAAAGTATTGCTTCATCTTCGTAAAAGAATGAATACTCATGTAGACATTTGTGCCTTAATTATTATCTACCCAGATCTGTATTATGGATTGTTTACTGTATTTTAGATTTAGAAGATTTTGACATTGATTATATTCTTGGATAGTTGGGAATATTGTCAAAGAGTTCTCAAGTTTTTCTCAAATGTCAGTCATAATAATTTCATGAACCTCATTTGATTTTCAGTTTTGATAATATTTCTGTGTTTCAGAACTGGAGAAAAAACTTAGGACATTTAAAAAACACATTTATTTCTTTTTTCAGATATTGCGTATTCATTAGGATTTCTTTCCTAAGGCTCTTTTCAGCTTGATTTCTGGCTTCTTTCATTGAGACTGCATAACTTGATCTGATAGAGGTAGCAGATTTATTAGAAATGTCTGCTGGCACATATTAGTTTTTCTTTTATTATTGGTTCAGGAGACAATTTTCTGCATACAGCACATTAGAGCTCTTCTTTTCCTGTGGCTACATTATTCATGACATACCCAGCAATTTTAAAAGAATGTTTCTGTTGAAGTTTTTTTAAGTGGGTGTATATTGATAGTCTTCATAGTGGATTAACTCCTCTGTGTGATGATTATCCTTCAGAAGGAAAATGAGTTTGAGCATGTATCTAATAGTTGCTTGGTAAACATACTTTAAACAGCATTGGAAACATTCAAGTCATAGGTTCTCAAACTTTGGTCTTGGGGTCCTTTTAAACTCTCAGTTATTGAAGACTTTAAGCAGTGTTTGTTTATGTGAATTGTTTCTATTATTATTCATTGCTTAGAGTTTAAAACTAATGAAAATGATTCATGTGAAAAACAAGCCTATGATATGTTAACATAAGTAATATATACCCTATAAAGTAATTATATTCTAAAACCAACAATTGGTAACACATTTTGTTAGGTAAGATAAGACTAAATTAAATGTATTAATTTAGGAGTTGTAGGAAGTTAGGCTGTCTTTTAAATTATGGAAACTTTTAAGGGTTTATGGATGTATATGCTTTGTGTATTTAAAGATTTTAGCTATAGTATAGTAGCTTTATGCTAAAATTTTATGTTGTACTGTTAATTATGTTTAAAAACTACTAAACATGTTTTAGAATGTTTATAATATAAAGCAAGGAAATTCATTTTCCTGTAGAGCCAGTTCATTCATTTACTTTGTAATTTTAAAAACTTTTAATTTTGAAAATTTCAAACTCATAAAATCATTAGAATAGTATAGTGAACTCCATACATCCATCCCCAGACTAACAGTAATTGTGTTTTGCTAGTCTTCATTAACCTTTTCCTTACTCCTCACTTTTAAAAAATGAAATTATTTTAAACCAACTCTAAGCTATCATATTTCAAATTTGGTATTATTTATTAAAACAGTATTTTATTATTAGGTGAAAAAACATGCTTTATAGCTGAGGTCAGGAAACTATAGCCATAGACTGGCTGCTTGTTTTCAAAAATGAGATTTTATTGGGCCACAGTCCCAGACATTGTTTATCTATTATCTATTGCTTCTTTCATGCTTCATGGCAGAGTTGAGTATTTGTGACAGAGACCATATGTCCTGTAAAGCTGAAAATATTTACTATGTGGCCCTTTACAGAAAGTTTGATGACCCCTGATCTGTAAAAACAGCTTTCTGTAAGAAGAAAGCTGTATTTCCTTTTGTCATTTATACTTAAAAGAGGTTCTACTTAGTGCATTGGGTAGACTGTAGGCCACTTAAGAAAACTGAGAAAAAAAGAAAATAAAAGCTAAATTCAGCACTTTCTTATTAAATACTTTTGCAAAGATCTCCCCAACTAATGTGCTTAAGCTGGACTCAGAATGCAAAAGTTATTGTTGGCCACAGCTTTGGAAGAAATGTACATTTTCCTTCTATTTCAGACCTCATAGAGAGGCTACTCCTAATAGTTACATTCATCATTTATAGTCTGAAGTTATTTTTTTCTTCTTATGAATTGCTTCATAGAACAGGAAAATGGGGCCAAGATTAGGGGAATCCTTTTTTAATTTACCAATATTTTCTGATAGCATAATGTTTTCAGGCTTTTGATTATATAAAATTAGAATCAATATGCATTTGATCTTTGCTTATGTGATTTTAAATGAGAAAATGAAGCCTTAAGTCTCTGTGTTTATTTCATGTTGTAGGAATTTGATTCTGTGACTCTTTACTTTTTTTTCCTCTGCATTTTCACTGTTCTTGTAAGCCAGTGTGTATTGTGTTGCTTCTTTTAATCCTCTCCAGCTACTGTCTTCCCCAGCCATTCACCATGAATGAGCTGTTTTTTCTTGACTCCACGACCTCTAAATAAGTAACAATATTGTAGCATCATTTCCAGGGAATGGCTTCACTGAAAGGTGTCTAGTTGTCAGGCACAAATGGAATTGTCAGGATCGCTATTAAATACAGAGCTGGCAGCTGGTCTGTCTTCCTATTAGAGGCTTGATAGGACTGACCATATTTTAGGTTTGGGTGAGAAATACTTTGAGTGCAGCATTCTTTAGGACATGCTTCTACAGATTTTAAACACAAGGATTGGCGGTCAGACTGTTCCTGGGGGGTTTGGAAATGACAGCAGCTTTACCTTACCTATGCTTGTAACTTAACACTTTTGCTCTATGCTCCTTATCACAGATTTTTGAATAATACATTCTAGAAAGGATTCAGAGGCTTTTCATTTAAAGTTATTGAACTCAAGTAGCCTGTAAATTAGAAAGTAAAATCTTTTCAACCCACATTGCAGGTATTTTGAATGAATTATTAAATAAATTAATTTAAACACACTTCAAGGAATCTTCATTGAGTTTTTTCTTCCTTATTTTACTCTCTTATAAATTTCTTTGCCTGGTTATATTGTACTCTTGCAGGTGTATAGGCCTGGTGATAATGTCAGGTTTCATTGCTTGGTAGCATTTAGTAGTTCTCATGTGACGAAATTAAAAAAAAAAAGGATTTTGTTTGCATGCTACTTATATTTTCTAAGAACTCTTTCAAGTGAAATTTCATCCTTATCTAAAATCCACAGGGTGAAAAATGTCTTTTCTAAATCAGAGTTTTCTTTATAGACAATGAAATTCACTCTTTTATTTGTACTATTCTGCAAGTTTTGCATTTTTTTTTAAAAAAAAGCAACATTATTGGGCCCTTGTATGGCAAACCCTGAATGCCTTCCAGATAGTGTAGCAGTAGAGAAGGGTTGTGGAGGTGAATGAATGTCACATGACAGGATGTGAAAAATTCCATGGTAATACAAAGTAGGGAGTGATGATCTGAGTGTAGTCTTCCTGACTTTAGGTCTGTACTCCTGACTGCTTTCTGGAACATCCATTAAGTATTCTGTTAGCAGCTCAAACTTAGTGTGTCCAAAAATGAACGAGTAATTTTCTCAGTAAGATTTGCTTCTTCTCTTGGGAATTTTAGGATGTGAAAAATTCCATGGTAATACAAAGTAGGGAGTGATGATCTGAGTGTAGTCTTCCTGACTTTAGGTCTGTACTCCTGACTGCTTTCTGGAACATCCATTAAGTATTCTGTTAGCAGCTCAAACTTAGTGTGTCCAAAAATGAACGAGTAATTTTCTCAGTAAGATTTGCTTCTTCTCTTGGGAATTTTGGAATTAATAGCAATAACCATATATACATTGCTACACTAGAGTAAGGGCACAGTTGTGTATATGAAATGGTATCATTTGCCTATTACATAGCGTTAAGAAATCAGTTGTGAAAGAATGTGTTCCTAGTTCCATCCATACCTTAATCTGACTATCAAAGGATCTAATATATAAATATATGCATTGATAATTGATATGTATAAAATGGCCACAGAGTTCCTTCAAACACTGAGTTTCCCTGGTGTATTTTAAGTTTTTCAGGAGGCTGGAGCAAAGAAATTCTTAACCATGATAAGCGGTAACATTAATATTAATATTACAGTTTCAGAGATGCTTTAATAAGGCCAAGGATAATAGCAAATGCTGTTGTGTGTACCAGGCATTCTCCTGAGCACTTCCACGTACCGTTTCATTTACTCCTCACACAACCCTTTGAGGACAGTGTTGTTCCCTTTTATAGATGAGGAAACTTGAGACACAAGTGTTTGTAGCACCAAAAATTGCCATTGTAGCAAGTGGTAAAACCTTGGTTTGAAACAGGAAGTCTAACTCCAGATCCATGCTCTTGACAAATTATGCTAAACTACATTTCAACTAATAAAATTTATTTTGATTTACAAAATTTAGTTTACAAATGAACTTTTACCAACTTATGTGTGACTAGTGTCGTATAAGGAAGAAATAATGAGAAAGGCGAGTAATTGGTTAATTACTGTTATTTGTGATGAGGTCTAATTCTTATAATAAATATTGGATTAATTTGTATTTTCATATTACAGCATTTGTTTCAGTTTCTTATGTCTAACCACCAGATCTTTTTAAGCAAGGCCATATCAGAACCAATAAAAAGTATAATTTTTCATAGAACCTTAATATTTATGTACTCCTTACTGGATGCTTATATGTGTGATATTTCATAATTTTGAATTTAAACATGGCCACACTGTTGAATAAATATCTGTCCTACTTTTGTATTTTGTCACTATTAAATGATTTATTTTAATTCTTGATATTTAAATTTCATTAAAGTAAGCATATAACTTATCTTTGTACTTTCTGTGGAATTCATCAGTTTGGAATGCTTTAAGATTACACTAGTTTATAAATATAAGAATAATGAATATTTTCAAATTGTAACATAAAATCGGTCATAATCTTTCCTGAAAGTGAGAAAATGTGCAAAAGTTGATTGAGAACATAAAAGCACTTGAAACTGAAGGTTGTTTATACTTTTTTTCCTTTTAGAAATGAAATAAGGTAATGGTTAAATTGCTGAATCCAATTCAATTAAGTACTTGCACTGAAAAAGCATATCATTTTATAAATGTGACAAAATACAATTTTGAATTTGTATTTAAATATCTTTATCAATTATTTCATGAAAAGGTAGCTAGGTCTTTTATTTTAAGATATATAATTACTAGAGGGAAAAAATTCTGTACAGTCTTAGAAATGAATTCTTGAAATTCAGGGAGATAAGAGTCATTTAATAATTCTGTGATGAAAATCCTTGGGCCTGTGGGGAAGAATTCATGGATTTGTCATTCTGAGATTGTAGTACTGTGTTAAGTGCAAGTTCTAATGCTGGTCAGTGGGAACACATATTCTGAACTATTTTGATGGCAGCTGCTGCTGCTGCTGCTAAGTCACTTCAGTCGTGTCTGACTCTGTGTGACCCCCATAGACAGCAGCCCACCAGGCTCCCCTGTCCCTGGGATTTTCCAGGCAAGAACACTGGAGTGGGTTGCTATTTCCTTCTCCAGTGCATGAAAGTGAAAACTGAAAGGGAAGTCGCTCAGTCGTGTCCGACTCTTCACCACCCCATGGACCGCAGCCTACCAGGCTCCTCTGTCCATGGGATTTTCCAGGCAAGAGTACTGGAGTGGGGTGCCATTGCCTTCTCTGTTGATGGCAGCACCAGGACCTAACTGATTGATGGTTATTTATTGACTTACTTAAGTTTCATGTTAATATTCATACATTCTACTTTGCTCTTGAGTGCTTCCCTCAAGAGTTACGTAGTATATGGCTTTTGTGTAGTAGTAGCTTTCTAAAATCTGAAAACTCCTGAATTCTGAAATACTTTTTTCAGATAAGGCATTGTAGACTTGTATCTACCTTATATGGTTTATATGAAAACTAAGTGAGGTACTGAGTCAGAGCACATGAGAAACACTGGCCCGTGTTTATTGTTCCTGGCACATGATAAACAATGTCCTATTAGTGCTTAGCATCACTGTACTTAAAAGAATGATTATAATCACCAACCTGTTGATTTAGGAAGTTTATAAAAATTTTTCAGGTGTAGGGAGAAAAGTTTGCAGTTTTATGGAGAAAATTTTTATAATTATAGAGAAAAAATTAATTTGTGTATATTATATAGCATGCTGTCCAGGAGAACTTTCTGTAGTGATGGAAATTTGTTTCTGTAATCGCCAGTAGATAGCCACTAACCACAGGTACCTTTTGAGTACATTAACTGAGCGAGGAGACTGAGCTACAGAATTCAGAGCAACTGATCTGCTCTTTGTTTTAATTAGTTTAAATAATTACATGTAGTAAATGGCTCCCATTTTGGACAGTACAGGAGAAATATGGAAATAAATACACGAAATACTTCTTTTCTGGTATGCTTATATTTTTGTTGAAATTGGAAAACTACATTTTACATGTTACATTACTTTGTTTTGTGTTTACTCTTAACGCTGTCATCCATTAACTTTTTACTCCTCCCTTTTTTGGATTATCATGTCTCACAGTTTTTCAGTGATTTGGGGATGTTAATTTTTGGTTACTTTGACAGGTCAGATTTGATGGGGAGTTTTAATATTACTTTTGTGTTCAAGGCAGTCTGGATAATACTGAATATTAACAATGTTATTCTGTGAATTTACTTAATGTATTTAATCTGTCTGAAAATCCTGTGATTATTGCTCTGAGTATATTATATTGCACTTAATTACCATGCCAGTTGTTTAACTGAATGTGTAACAGCATTGTGAATTTTGCGTGCTTGTTTTCATGTAGCTGGATTTGCAAAACTTTTGGTTAGTGATATAAAATTGAGCAGTATGTCACATAGTGTTCTGTCAGTTCATTATTTTTATTTTAAATATGCTGAGATTTTGCAAAATTATTTTTAAATGTATGAAGGTCAAAATTAATCTTTGAAAAAGATACTCAATAAAAATGGATTCAGAAATGCTGAAAATATGTTAGAGAGTGGTTACTAATTTTGGGTAGGAAATTAAAATTTTTTACCTATGATTATATGTTTCCTCCTTACAAGAAATTCTGTTGATACAGAATGTAAACAACTCATTATAGGGCTATCTATTATGTTTTTAATCCTCTGTTATTGGACCATTTGGTTATTTCCAATTTTTACACTGCTATTGAAAATGATGTAATGGAAGCTTAATATCTTATATAAAAGTCTTAGAAGAAGATTTTTTTGAGTCTAAAAGCTTTTTTGATAGTAATTTCTTAATTTATCCTCCAGGGAAACTGGACTTTTTACATGTCTACCAACAGTTATGAGAGTACCCCTCTCCATCTCTGACATTTTAACAGTAAAAACATTGTGCTTTTCTTTAACTGTTTTACATAATAACTTTCTTCTACTACTGAGTTTGGAATTATTTTGGCCATTTTTATTTTCATTTGTGGGTGTCTGTTCACATTCTGAGCACAGTTTTACTGAGTTCTCATTTTTCCTCCCATTGTTTATTATTATGGGCTTTTAATATATTAAAGACATAAAGCCATTATTGATCATAATATAGAAGTCTCCCACAACCCCCATACCCTTCATCTTTTGGCTTCCATAAGGTTTATTTCTTTTTAACATGTTTGTTTTCATTTTCAATGTAGTTAAATCTGCCTTTATTTTATTACTTCACTTTGACAGAAAGTCTTACCCGCAACTTTTGTACAAATCATCATGTACTTTTCATGTTTCAGGCTTTTAGTTTCTACAGTTTAATATTTAATCCATTATTTTGTTGTATAGTGCCAGGGAGGATTCTAAGTCAAAACAGTTTTTACTTTAAGTTCGCTTGCCAGTGGTCTCACCACCACAAAAATATAAACCTCCCTTTTCTCTCAGAATTGAAATGCTACCTTTATCAGATAATGAATTATTATTTTTGAGTTTTCTGCTTTGTCTATCGAATTGTCTCTTCTTTTGCCAGTACTACATTACTTTAGTTATTATAGCTTCTTAATATGTTTTAATGTTTGGTATTACAGTTCAGGGTCACTTGCATAACTTCTCTTTTTAAAATATTTCTTGTCTCTCTCCCTATTTTTATTCTTCCAGATGAATTTTAAGGGATCATTTTATCAAGTTCCAAAGCAAATTCTAAGTGCAAATTTTAAGCAGTTTCGTTTTTCTTTTTCTTTTTATGCTTTCTGCTGTATACTCAAATTTCAGACATTGGTCTGTGTGATTTATTTTAAAGTCAATTAATGAAATAATTTTACTTTTAGAAATTTTATTTGAAACAATGCTGGATAGAAACTGACTAACGAGTGACTTGGTTAACTATTGTGTGATTAGAGATGCTGAAGAACTCAGTTTTCTTTAGTGTTTGTTTTACTTGCTTGAATGTAGAATTGTGCTGTGCCTGCAGTGTATAAAAACAGCCAGACTATTGCCTCAATTTTCAATTATACAATTATTGTCTTATTTTTGAGTGAAGAGCATGATTAGAAACAAAAGACTAGCTTACAACTGTATTCTATTAAAATTAAAAACCAGGGCATCTATGCCATATATATATATATATATCATAGAGAATAAATATATTTAATATATTTATTTTATAAATACATGAGGTAATCTAAGTGATAAAATGGATTTTATTTTGATCATTTTAATGAAAACATTTCTATAGTAAGGTTATTATAGCATGTTTATGACTATGTACAGATGGAATACCAGGTACAATTTGAACTTCTCTTTTAAACTGAAATTTCATTATAAAACATATCAGGTGTCACAGTCCACTTGCACCATTGGATGCCCTAGGATACCATTGAGGCATAAAGCGTAGTGTGCGCCTGTGATCAATAGTCCTACTTTGATCTGCTATTTGAATTTATAATTGTTTGAGGTTCAGTTTTATGGTTTCTCTCTCGTTTGCATCAGCTAAGTTTGCTGCTGTTGTGCTGTACTCTGGCAGGGTTTCACCTTGCCACCCCGTCCACCTCCCCACCCTCATGCTTGAATGCTGCTTCTGGCTATTATGGACTAGAAATTAAATTTATCAGATTTGTGTCTAAAATAAATCATACTCTAGGAAAACCTGATACAGATTCTCTTCCGAAAAAAGTCACTTGATCTTTGAGAGTTGGTATAATTATTACTTTTGGTTTTTGGTTGTATTTTAGTAGCTGCAATTGTTCAGGTAGCAGGTCAGAGTTTATTTGCAAGTCCTTTGTTGGGACCAAATCTGTTTTCATAATGAAACAATGTTAAGAATGTTAGATTGCTGGGTTAGTTCAATACGCGTAACTTTTTTTTAACACATAAAAGTAGTGTAAAGTCATATTTTCAGCTATGCATAATTATCATTCATACCATTTTGAAGAAGCAAGCAGGGCCAGTGACTGGAAGGGAGGGGGAGGTAGGGAAGGTTGAGAGTGGTAAAGGTTTGTAATGGAGCAGTGGAGTTAGGAAAAGAAAGCTCATCAGGAATATGCTTAGTGTTGCCTAAGTTGTCAAGGGCTCTGACAAGTTGTTGTTCAGTTGCTATGTCGTGTCCAACTCTTTGTGGTTCCACGGACTGCAGCACGCCAGGCTTCCCTGCCCACTATTTCCCTGAGTTTGCTCAAGCTCATGTCCATTGAATCATAGAAGGGCTCTAGGTTGGATACTTTTCTGTGACGGTGCTCAACTGCTGGATATAGGACTGGAAAAGAAAGGTGATTGGGTTGATGTAGGAATTTAAAACAGAAGAATATTGAAAATTCAAGGTGTTAGAGGTTGTAATCACTGACCCTAGGCTAGTGGGGAGGGATGGAATAGAAAGGAATGAAGTCAATTAATTTGTTGAACAATGGGAGGAGGGTTTGGAGAGTTTAATGAAATCTAAAAGTCAGAAAAGTATAAGATTAATTGAGAAAACTGGAGGAATAGGAAATACAATAAAATGGAAAATATCAGCTTGGACAGCTTATCCCCCAAGAAGACATCACTGGCTTGTCCAGTCTTGCTAACTCCTTTCTGTGTGCCATGGCACCTTGCATTAATAGTATAATCTTTAAAGCAGTCCTTACTTCATTGTATTCCAGGGATCTGTTTACTTGTCTGTTTCTTTCCCCACTGTAAGCTTCATGAATCCAGAGCTTGTTTTAACTTTCCTATTTTACAGTACCTGGTACATGTTAGGTACCTAATAGGTGCTGAATTTAATAGAATGAATGAGAAATTGTGTTCAGAGTGGGATAGTATAATTTAGGAGGACAATCTCCATGGGTCTTGGAGATTATCACTTGCTAAATTTATATTTTTATGTCTCTCATCCCTTGTCTGTTTTGCTTTCTTACTAACTTTAGAGCTGAAGTTATATTATTCCCTTTATTCTCTTCCTACATTAACTTGAGTTTCTTCTTCATTGCATGAAAAACATTGTTTTTTGTATGTGTGTAGCATTCTATATTTTGAGTGTCTGATTTGCTTGAACCTCTGCTGGTTCCTTAGAAAATTGTGGCTATGTGTCACATCTGGTTTGATGAAGGAAGGATGATGTTGTGGAGTCAAATAAATTTGAATAAGTACCATGAGTTCTATTTCTTATATCACTGAGAATTTTATTTGTAAAACTCAAATAAACATATACATCTCTCCAGATTTATTTTGTGGCTTGAACCAGATTGTAGAAATCATTTACAGAGAAGATAGACAGGTGTTCTGTGCAGATCTCTGTATAAAATGTCTATACTTTTAAAATCTAGTTTGACTTTGTAGGTTTATAGATAGAATTGAACCTCCGCATATTTTTTGTAGAATCGCTTATCTGTCTTTATTTGGGAAGAAGGGAATCTGGCTAGTATCCGTTACTTAGACTGAATGGAAGATCGGAGAGTCTTTTTTGATTTAGAGTCTTTTTTAATTTACTCCTGAAGAAACTGAAGAACAGTGAGGTGAGGTGATTTGCCCTAGACTGTGTAGTAAGTTAGTTTGGTGTTCATGGGCTATATACCTGGTCTTCTGAATATCAGTCCAGTTTACTTTCCCAGAGCCTGTCTGCTATAAATTAGTGTTAAGTTGACTATTCTTCACGTGTTCTTCATTTTTTAAGCCACTGGCACTGACTCAGTTCTTTGTTTTACTTGTTTATTTGAGATGACACTATAATATTGGACCCACTTTAAAGTGAGGAGTGAGGCATATACTTGAACTGTTTATACTGATTGAGAGCACAACTTCTTCATGTGCCTTAATTCCTGTGATCATCTGTTGTAAACTGCTCTGAAAGTATAAAGGCTCCATTCATTTAGACACTACTGAGATATCTGAATTTCCTGATTAGAATCTGACATTCAGTTGACAAAAAATTATCCTTAACATTTTTTGTTGCTTTCATGTTTCATAAGTATCCTTTAAAAGACACAGTGACCTAATTATAACCACATTTCAGCAGCCAGACATGATTTTTTACAAATTATTCTTTGGTTTGAAGTTAGTTTTTTTTTCTCCTTTCACTCCCAACATTTAGTCTAAAGAGGTGCCTGCCACTCAGTGTAACCAGTATGAGAACTGTTCCTCGTTGTCTTTTATAAGGTAAGTAGCCTGAGCCAGACTGTAAACCAGCCCCCTGCTTTCTTCATTGAGATAGTTTTCTTGTGATACTGGCAAAATTAAGTGATGTGCACAGTAATGTACATTCTGGTGCAAACGCTTGGTCTCATTGTGGAATCCTAATAAGCAGTTCTGTCACTTATAGGAAGAACTCATTTGGTATAAAGGATTATTGAATGCTAATGCTTTTCATTTGTTCTTTCAGCCAATTTCTTTTGAGTGTCTACTATTTCCTGGCAGACTTCTAGGGGCTGAGGATATAGCAGTGAATAAAGCAGCAGCAATAACCACCCCCCTACCCCTCACCCCCGATCTCTTGGAGTTTACGTTCAAGTTGTTAGAAATACCATTGTTATTTCTTTTTTTTCCTCAGAAGTTCTGTTGTTTTTGTATTAAAACTGTATTTTTTCAGTTTACAGTCTTATGTACTTGAACCTGTGACTTAGTTCTATGTATGTTTACATATGCTGGTAATACTACTATGAAAAAATTCTTAAAGTTTAATCAGCTTAATTTTTTATTTGATTCTCCTGAGCTTTCTAGGAAGAGAATTGTATTATCCGCAAATAAGGGTTTAAGACGGGCTTCCCTGGTGGCTCAGTGGTAAAGAGTCTGCCTGCAGTGCAGGAGAGGCAGGAGACGTGGGTTCTGTCCTTGGGCCGGGAAGATCCCCTGGAGGAGGAAATGGCAACCATCGCTAGTATTCTTGCCTGGGAAATCCCATGGACAGAGGAGCCTGGTGGACTACAGTCCGTGAGGTCTCAAAAGAGCTGGACACGACTGAGCAACTGAGCATGCACTCACGGGTTTAAGTCAGAACTTCCAAAACATCAGTAATTAAGAGTGAGGATAATGGATCTTTTTATTCCTGATTTTAATGGAAATGTTTTTCTTGTTCATTGGTAAGCATAATGTTGACTTTTGGTTAAAATGGTTTAAATGACTTTGAGGAAGTAGTTTTATATTTCTGAATTTGGTAAAGAAAATGAAAGGGCATTGAGTTTTGTCAGATGCCAGAAAGGTTATCTTTGAGATGATTGTATGCCTTTTTCACATTTGACCTACTAATATGTTATGTTAGCAAGTTTTCTATCATTAAACCATGTTTAATCTTGTTATGGAAGTTTATTATCATTAATTATATCTCTAAAATAAAGATTAATCTAGAACCCACTTGAAGCTTTGACTTCATTGTGTCTATCTTTACATACAGAAGTAATACTGTAGAATAATAATCACATTTTTTGCTTAGCTCATTGTCTCTTTCCTGTGACTTACAAAACCTTTGACAACAGTTTGTATTTTTTGTCACCTTCTGACTTTATTTGAAATTAGTGGTTCTGAAGGAAGAATCTTTTTAGGAGGATATGTAGAGGGAGTTACTTTCTAATAAAAGAGAACAGGTACATCATGAATTGACTATGCAACTTATGTGGATAGAACTGTGTATTAAGCAATCTTTCTTTGATTACCTGTCTTATATTTCTGACACATGTCCTGGCTCTCAGATTTCAGAGATTATACTCCAATATTACAATTTTAATAATGAACTATAAAGCCTAGCAAATTAAATTGATGAAAATCAATGAAACAGTCTATTGCTTACAAAGACTAGATCTTCTAATGTGATGACTTTCAAGCTTCATTGTACATTAGAATCACCTCAAAGCCTTGCTTAACTATAAGACTGCTGGGCTTCACTTCCAGGCTTTTGATTTCAGTGAATCTAGAGTGAGCCCAATAGTTTGCCTTTCTGGTAAATTCTGAGGCGATACCGGTATGGATGGTCTGGAAACCACACTTTGAGAGCCAACACAGTATCTCTCAGTGCTCTCTGACTTACAGTGAATAGTTGATTTAATCATAGTTCTAGCAGGTGAGGACTAAAAGAAAACTCTATGTGTAAACTAAAAACCAGCAAAGAAACTTAGCACTTTTCTTAACCCTATTTTAGTAGACTGAATAATGGAAGATAAAGGATAAATTGTAGAGGATTACTGTGATTCTGTCATTGTGATTAAGTATGTAGAGATAGACTGAAATCCTGGTGATGGGATGTTCTTTTTTTTTTCCTACCTGTAGTTGTGCAGAAGTACTAAACTCAAATGTAGGTCCCCCATCCATATTACAATCAATAATATTTGTAATCAAGATCCCACTGATTATATAGAGACACAATTTTATGATATCAGTGGGAAGATTACAAATTTAAACATTTTTATTCATAACTTAGTTTATAATTTACTAAATATATATGGTATGCTATGCATGGTGGATTCATTTGCATAAATAAGTAAATTTTGATGATTATTAAAGAAAATGCACAAGTCACTCTGAAATTGTGAAATGTGAGAACTTAATTCAGGGAAAGCCTCTCTAAGGAAGTTCATATAAGCTGCACCCTGAAGGATTGGCAGGAGTTTGGGCTCCACAAAGATTATAGAAAGAGAAAATATTACTATCACTAAATCACTTATAGGTATTATGCACTCATATCTTTCCATATATTATTTCATTTACTAGCCCTGTTGGATAATATTTTTCCCAAGTTTCAGGTGAAGAAACTGAGGATCAAAGAAGTTAAATAACTTTGCCACAGTTTCCCAATTATTATGTGGTGGAGCTGGGATTTCATTAGGTCTTTCTGATTCTACAGCCAGACTCTTAACTACCATGTTACATTAGGGAGACATGATGATATTTTCTAAATTACCAGATTACATGAGCTACTTTCCTATTTTATTTTTTCTCATTTTGCACCAGGGCCCTGCTGTTTCTGTAAATTAGACTAGAGTAGGGCATTTACAGACACATATATTCAGATATGCATATGTATAGGTGTTTGTATTTCTTACTCATTGTAAAGATAACACTTCTGAGAGATTTTGAAATCTTTAGAAGAAAAAAAGGAAATAATATCATTCAGAGAACCATTTTGACAATTTTGTTATGTTTGATTATTTCAGCATTAGGCATTTGTAATTTTTTTTAAATTGTAATCATACTTTGTATACAAAATTACTTACTGATAAATAGACATACAGTGTTCAAGTGAGATCTACATCTGTTTTTGGAATGCTAGTAATTTTATAATAGTTTCATTTCATAATATATTGACTTTAGACTTCATGTAAGTAGTGAGAAGGAAGAGGTTTTTTTTATCCTTGAGAGTATTGTGCTAATAGTGTCCCTATTTTTTTTTACACTATTACTTTTCATTTATTGATTTTTATACATTGCATGAAATTTCTTGGGTGTGTTTTGTGAATACAGAAAAATCATTTAGATTTTAGCCGTATATTTAAATGACAATCCCACAGGCTTATGTTTCTTTTTGTTTGACTTTTTTTTTGTTTCTAGCTTGTATATACCCCTTGGTTTTTGTGGACAGACCCCCAAGGATGCCAGAAGAGTTTAAAAATATGTGGACTTAAGCCTTGCCACATTTTATGTTTATTAACCAATTTTAAAAAATATTAAAGGTCAGATTTTGTTTTATCGAACTTAACATCTTGCCTTTAGTGATATATGCCTATTCCTTTTGGGTTCATTATATGTCATGGTGATTTGTGTTGAGGTATTTCTTTTGTGTGCATCTACCTCCAAAAGATTTTAAATACAATTGCAGAACCTTACATTTGTAACTTGAGAAAGGAGGAAACACATTTTAAAAAGAAAATAGGAACATCATTCCATAACAGTCACACATAAATTGGTGAGATAAAATTCATTAAAAAACATGATAATTGTTCACTATAGTTGAATATAGTATAACTCTTATTTCTAAGCTCTTGGATGTAAATTGAGTTTAGGTATGAGCTAGATTTTGTATTACCCACACATGAGCCTTAGCTTCTTTCCTTGATAGCAAATATTTTATTGAAGTCTCTAGTTTTAAATATATAAAATACTGCTTTTTTTCTTTTCTAGACTTCAAAGTTATTTGTGAGGTATTTTCCTTTTTTATGTAGTGTGTATATATATATATTATCAGTATTTACAGTATTTATATAGTATTTTATATATTTTCTGTTCTTATTATCAAATCCCTCTTCCAAGTCTTTTTATGTTTTGTTAAGACAACTTTTCATTTGTTCACCTATTCCACTTATTCATTCATTCACTGATTCATGAATTCACTCAAGAAATGATTATTTAATTCCTATTATATAACAGACATTTGGGTACACGATATGGAAGGAAAATGTGGGGAGGAAACAGAATGGGGATTTTTCTGCACTGATGTATGTGTTCGGTATGAAGTGTGACTTATATGTGTCTTATCTCTTGTCATCACATGAGATAGATTTTCCATTTTACAGAAGAGATTCAGAGAGGTTCAGGGTTTGTATAGAGAACAGAGCTCTGATTTGATCCCAGGACTATCTGATCTTACACAGTGTTGTCTTTCTACATTGGAGATGGTGAATAAATTGAATATACTCCTGGTCTTCACAGAGGCTATGGTTTGGTGTGCCCTGGTCTCTGTGCTTTGTGAAGATGTCTGCAGAGTGTGAGGTTTAGCTATCTTCTTAGGCTTTTTCCCTTGTAACCAGAAAAGCACCTTTAAAAAGTGCATTTTCCTTACCAGGCCTTCTCATACCATCTTATGTGAAAAATGGACTTTACAGCTGAAAAAAAAAAAAAGCTTCAGGCTCACTGGTCAAGAAGAATTGTATGTTTACATGTATGTGTAAGTAGAGAAACAGTCTCATAGACAGATAGAAACAGGTAATGATAGAAGATGACTATGTGAAAAATGACAGCTATACTAGAGTTTGGGAATACAGAGGTAGGTTAAGGGGATTTTCAATTTGGAGTTTGTTAAAATGTCTGTGCTCCGTCTTCAAGGATGGCTCATGTTTGGCTTGTGGAAATCTGGAGGGAGGCTGGCAGTGAGGATAGGTAGAGAACACTATGAGTAAGGAAAAAAGCATGATGGACATAGCATTGTAATAGTATAATTGAGCGCTAATGTCAGTGGATTGAAGAATAGGACATGATTTTAAGTGAAATGCAGAGGCGAGATTGTAGGTATTGAGGGCTGATGGAATTAGTGCATTAGATACCAAAGATAACTTCAAGGTTTCTGTTCTGGAGGAATTAGAAACTGACGGTGCCAGCTGGCAAGTCTGAGTGTTGAGTTTTATCATTTGTATCTTAGCTGATCCCAAAATAATTAGAAGAGTTTGTCATCATTGTTTATAATAGAATAGAAAAAACGAAAATCAAGATTAAACCTAAACGGGGAAGAGATGCAAAATTAGTACCGGTGGTAAAAATGCAGTGAGATATGTGTAATAAAGTCCCTCTCTGTTTGCTGAGTTGGGGCAAAAGTTTTACTGTTGAGCTTCCTAGAAAATAGGAAAGCATAACGTTAGTGTACTATACCGTCTCAAAAGAAACTAGATTCACAGTCCATGATATAACTGTGTTATTTGGAGTTTAACGTTTATTGGTATTGAGACCTGAGAGAATTTTCTTCCTTGGAAGCCTGTGGGGACACTTACTTTATTATGTAGTCGACAATATTCTTAACTGGATACCGGCAGTAAATATAATGAGTATCCAGTTGATTCTTCATAACATCTTTGATGTCCAGCTAAGGAAAACAGCATTATTAAGTAAAAGCGTATTTATTTAAGGAGGCTAATGGAAAGTCTGATCTCAAGATTAGTTGTTTCAAATTGTAGTTTCTGGAACTGTAGGTGTTTCATCACGGACCTCCAGGTTCCTGTTCCCTTATTCCCACTTCAGTCAGAGTAGCTCTGCCTTTATTTGTCTCATAAATTGGGTTTGCATTTTAAAATCTGATGTTAGAACAAAGAGGTCCATAGCTTAAAGAAATATGAAACTACTGACTTATAGCTGTGATATCTAAAGTAGAGTTCAGGGAAAAAATATTAAGTGACTTCTATTTATATGTTTTTTCATGTCTTAAATTTTCTCTTTTTGTGACTAATTTATAAGGTAAATAAAAGGTTATATGTATATAATTTATAAACAAATGTATAATGGTAGTCATTTCATGTATATTTATTGATGGTTATATTGTAAAAGGGAGGAGACCCACTGAGCTAGGGGAATGTATAGACAGTAACTTTGAGATAATTTTTAATATTGTATCACAAAGTTTAGTCTTCAAAACTGCTTGGTTTGCTGAAAGTTTTAAAGTTTAATTCTTTGGTTAAAAAACAACAAAACAACAACAAAAAACTGGCCAACCTGGAAGCCCTCATATGTCCTCTATTGCCGTTTAAAGGCACAAGCATTTTTCTTTTTTTTGGCATATTCAGGTTTGACCTTATCTTTTTTTAATAGTACTAAATTATAGTGACTTCATATGATATTTTTGAGATATTTATTTGAGCCTTGACATATTTGTCTCATTAACATCTCAAAACATCCATGGAGGGCAGGGCAGGTAGGATGGATTTTTTTCTCTTATTTCACAGATGGGTAAACTAAGGCATGAGGAGGTGGTTAGTTTTCTTAAAGCCATACAGGAGAGTAGACTGCTTTAGAATTAAGTCCTTCCATCTGCTTGTCTTTGTCATTACTTTTTCTACTTCTTATCACTGCCCTCTGTTAGTGCCTTCTTAAAACACAGCTCTAGGGCTGCAGAAGGAAAAACTCAAAAGATAGATGTCAGGATTCAGTAGAAATGAGCATAGTTAGATGAAAGTTAGGAAGAAGAAGTTGAATTTTAAATGGAAGGATAAACCTTCAGGCATGGAATGGCGAAAAAGCTTGTACAGATTCCTGTTGCTTATTAGTGGCTCCCTAAAGACCAGACTTGAGAAGGATTGTGGTTACGCAGGGTCTCAGTGGGAAAAAAATGCCTTCTACCATAATGTCTGCCGAACAGCCTTCTGCTGGCCAGGAAGTCCTGTTAAAAATAATCTTCTCTCCAGAATGTAATAAATATGGCAGACACAGAATTTGGAAAAGCCATAGAGCGTTTGGAAAAGCCATATACAGTTCAGTGTGATAAGTGATGAAACGGAAACTCTGAAAAACTGTTTTGTTTTACATCATTATGACTCTGTAAGTAGATTTACATTTGTGGCTTAGTCCTTTAAAAATCCTATCATACTGGAAAAATTGGGAGTGAGGTTGAAAGCTTGGGGAAAAAACAGGAAACCTGAACCCTGTAAAGAAATCAAAAGGAAAAATTTATTGAGACTATGTCCTGTGACTATAATTAGTCTTTCACTATGAATTTCTAATATCCTGGCTGGGTACCATGCTTTGTATTTTTAAGTTTGTTTTCTTTGTGGGGCTGCCTAGATATTCAGGTGTGCTGAGGAAGTAGATACTGATCATGAGGAACATTTTAATATACTGCCCTCTTATTAGCATTGATCAGTTTGATTTGGATTCTATTAGGTTCAGTGGAGATGTTCTGAGACTCCTAAGAATGAAACCTGCTTTAGAGAATAGTATATGGCAACTGCTAAACTACTCTGCTTACAAGGAGTCCCTTACACTTCAGATTTAAAAATTCTCAACTTCCACTTGTTTTATTGTCTCCCTTGTCTAGCTTCTTCATTTCTTAAATGAGCTTCCTCTCTCCATTCACTCTTGTTGTCTTTAAGGCCAGTTCACCTTTCATATTCAGGTTTCTTTTCTCTAATTCTTTCTAGCCAAGAGTAAAAGACTGAATCTTACACAACTTCCTTACCTGAAAAATTGACATGCTTTTGTGTGTTCTTAATTTTTAATGGATTTTAAATTTGTGGTAAGCATATCTCTTTGTGGGCTCTTTCACTGTTGGTGTGCAGAGCCTAAGTGTTGCCACTTTAGGAAATTTATGTACACGTGTGGACCTTCCACTGGAAGCTTGAAATCTGAGCCAGTGGTCATGTGGATATGAATGAAAAGAGGATTCAGATAGGAGAACAAAAAGAAATAAACAGTACCTGAATGGGCAACTAAGGGCATGTCATTTCTAAGGGTGGAGAGTAAGGATAAGTATGTAGGTGAGGGGAAATTGAGTTTGAGTCACTGAGGGAGTTCTCAACTGTATAAGAAGTAAAAGAGTTGAAAATTCTATTCAAAGTGGCCTAAGAAATCCTTAGAGAAGATGAATTTGTGCTGCAGAATCTAGGAGATGCCCCAGACCTTGCAGATGTCTTTTTTCATGTCTACTTCCTGCTGCCTTTTATTTCTCTAAATTGAGGAACTTGAATTGCTATTTCATCTGACAGTTTTTCACATATTCAGTTGTCTTCTGTATTGCCTGTTTCGTTCAGCTGATTGGAAATGGAAAAAAAGACCTGGCTGAGCACCTGCAATTTTTAAATACTTAACAGTAAATATTAGTATAAACATATCAAAAGGAGTAATTAGTTTTCAAAATAAGAGTCTGAGCCCTGTCAGTTTGAGGCCTCTGCGATTTTATAATGAGTTCTTCAAGACCTGACTGAGGAGCCGCCTAGCAGGTAAGTACTGGAAGCCAAATGGTTGCCCACAGCAATAGCCATGCCTCACGAGCTCTGCGCAGCCAGGGCTGCTGGGGAGCCATCTCAGGAACACGGGCCAGAGAGTGGTTTCAACCTTCAGTAAGGAACTGAGAAGTTTGTGGTGATACTTCGTGTACAACATGGGTAAATACAGCCTGAAATCTAGTTAATACAGTTGTGCAGCTTAATAATTTATACAGTGTAATTATCGACTTATTAAACAATTTGAGTTTGTCGAATCTGTAAAGACCTTGTTTTCCAGGAGAGACTTAACGTACCACGGACACTTTCATGTTCAGGCGAGGTGGATTAATTGAAGGGTGAACATGAGAGTTATCTTTAGGTTTGAAAAGTTATGTTTACAAGTGGAAATGATTAGTCTTTCTGTCAGTTTCTTGCAAGTCTCTCAGAATTAGTAATTAGGAGTGAACAAGGAGGTGCTCTTCGCTCAGCATCAGACAAACTGGGGAACAGAAATGCAGTGGACAGCTTCAGGGAGCTGGTAACACCTTCTTTGAATGTTATTTTGAATGGGGCTTGTCACATTCTGTTTTTTCTGGTGATCTTGTGAAAATACAGGTTCTGATTCAGAAGATCGAGGCCTGAGGTTCTACATATTTATATATGCTGATGCTGTGATCTGTGGATCACACTCTTGAGTAGTCAAATTTATTTATTAAATTAAAAAAATTTTTTTTAATTGGGGAAAAATTGCTTTACATAAGTGTTGTGTTGGTTTCTGCCATACAACAACATAAATCAGCTATAATTATACATTTATCACCTCCCTCTTGAGTCTCCCTTCCCTCCCCTCAGCCCACCCCTTTAGACTGAGTAGTCAGATTTAGACTTTGAAGAGGATTTAAGAATTGGAAAGTTGATTATGTGTAATAACTGCAGTGATTTTTTTTTTTTTTTTCCTGATTGGCTGTAGGTACTTTCCATGTGTTGTCTTACTTTTCACAGAAAACGTTCAAGGTAGGTGGTAATACTTTCAGGATGAAGAGACTGAGGCACAGGGAGCTTAAGTAGCTTGCTCATGGTTTTGTAATTGGCGTGACTGGGATTTAAACTTAAAAGATACCAGAGCCTTTGCTCGATCTCTCATGTTTCCATGAGATTCTGTTGCTTTTGTAAAACTGATTTTTTGCACATAAAAAGAGTTTTAAATTGGGAGAATTTACTTCATTTCTTATAGCTTGAGCATGAGATTAAAAAAAAAAAAACCAACCCAACATTGTTCCCAGTAGCAAATTTGTTCTGTGGGTTCAGGAAAATAAGCTTTTTAAACGTAAAGCATATTGTCAACTAAATTTTAAAAATGATAATGTTTATTCATTTTTTTAGTGGAAAAATATTGGCAAGTATAAAAAAAAGTTTTTCATAATTCTATTATCTAAACATAATTTTGAGTTCCTCTGATACACATGCACATCCATGTATAATTTTTTAAAAATTGAAATTGTGTTGTGTACACCTATTTTTTCCTACTAACTGCAACTTTAACCATGACATAGCGAAACTCTAATTTACCCTTTCCCTTTTTTTCTCTTAATCATTGACAACTTCACCATTCTTTCTTCAGCTACAGTCAAATTGTCCTTATTCTTTGCCCCTCCCAATAATTGCTGCCAAATTCTGCTGGTTTCTTTGTGTTACTCTTTAACTTGCCCGTGTTTTTCACATCCAGGCTCGATTTCTATTAGTTAATAATGACTAAATCACCATGTAATTCTTCCATTCATTCTCTTCTGCTTCCTTGGTTGACTATTTTGACTGCACATAAAACCTTTTGTCTTTTCTTACATCTTTTTAGTGACTTTGATGAAATCAGTGTGAATACTTGTGCAGTTTAAAGTCAATAAAGTTATCTGACCCTGTTAGCTTTTATTTCTAACTAAAAAAAATTTTTTTTTAACTTGGCACCATTGCAACATAGGGTACCAGTTTGCATGTTTCCTTTTTAAATGTAGTATCTATGATTTTCTATTTTCGTGTGTTTATTTAATTTTACTAAGTGATTCGTGCCTTATTTAGGCTTTCTGAAGTTGTTGGTTTGCAGAAGATTGGAGAAGTCTCTTGACGTTTGTAAATGCTCAAACAGCTTTCTCTTCTTAGTTTGTTATTCTCAAAAATGTCTCATCTACCTGTCATCACCTATGGCTTCTGGTCAATGCATCTTTTCTCAGTGGAGCCATATAGATTGAGAAATGTAGTCTCACAGCTTTATTCCTACCCTCTGCCAGGAAAAAAAGCAGCTAGAGCTCTCTTGTGGCTTCTCTTAAGATTTTTTTGTCTTAAATAATAACGGAGAAATGGTTGTGGATGTAATTGGGATGAACAGTGCATGTCAAAAGATTTACTTCCTAGAATCATGTACATAATCTCTTTGGTAGGTAAAGAAAAATGTACCCTTATGAGTGGATATTTGGGAGCATCAAAGATTCAAGTAAGAGATCAAGGAAGAGTTTAAGAAATTACAGTTAGAAATTAAGACTTAGAAATTAAAGTTACCTTGGTCACTTAGCCTAAGTGACCCATATAGGCCTTTTTAGGTTGGACAGTGAGGTCTGGTAAAGGGAATGTTGTGGATAGTTACAGGAACTAGGATTTGACTCCAAATCTGACAGATGCCAAAGCCTGTTATTAAAATGATTATTGATTAAATTTTATAAAGAAGAAGATTGTAAATTCCTTATCTTCAATTTAACAGCTTAATTTTTAACTCCTAAAATGGTATGTTCATATCATGTGAAGTATATACTGTGTGCTGTGGACATTAAACAAGATTTTTGGTTCTAATGATAGGTTAAGAATTCTTTGTTGGCTTGGAATTTTCATCTTCTGATTAAACCTGACCTAACCTTATCACTTGGTATCCTCTTCAGTTTTATTTGTTCTTAATCTTTCTGATCCTCACTGATCAGTATTACTAAAAGTTACACTTTGGGAGACTTCAGAGATGGAAAGATTCTCTCTTTGTATTTTGTCAATTTAATAAAACTCCATGTTACTGAGAAGTAACACCTTTACAGATGAAACTGGGGATTATGAATTGACTTCATTAAGGTTGTGAAATAACATTATAAGGTGGTAATTAAGAGTGAGAAGCTTGGGTTTGAATCCCAGCTCTTCAATAGTGTGACTTGGGCAGATTTTATTACCTCATTTTCTGTTTCCTCATCTGTAAATAATTATAGTACCCATCTTATATAAGAGAGTTGAGAGAATTAAAGGAAATAATGTTTATAAAGGATCTAGCGTAGTGCCCTGCACAGTAAACATTCAAGAAAGAAAAGCTAACATAAAAACAAAATAGAGTTTCAATTAAAAATCATGAAGGTATGTTGGGCACATATATTTTCTTAAAATATCTTACTGTGAACTTAAATGAATTTAAAGTTTAAAATATTAGATTTTCACAATAGATTGAAATTATATGCATAGAATATTTATTTAAACCTAAAATAAATATTAATTTGGGCTGTATTCATCTCGTTGAATTGTCTGCATCTGACTTCATTTTCCTTTTTGATGTTACTTGTTGGACACATCAGTGTTGACTAACATCTCTGCTTGAAGGAAAGGCAGGAAAGTAACAAACTGAAATTTGAATGTTAACTGATTTGTGAAATAAACTTTACAAATGTTTATAGGGGAGACAGTTTGGAAATTTATATATGTACCACTTGTCTTATAACTATTTGTGTCTTAAGCTTATTGTAAGTTGGCTGTTGGCTCCCGAACTTGGCTAATTTACCTGGAAGCTTGGCTTAAAAAAGTTTCCCAAGACCCTCTCTTCCCCCCTCCCCTTCCCAAGACCTGTTCCTCAAATGATTCTGTTGATCAGTCAGATCTGGGTGTCACTGGCCTGCAACAACTCAAGAGAAGCGCTATGAACTCCGTAATGGAACATACTTAGTCTTTTTTTTTTTTAATTAAGCAATAAGGCAGCTTAGTTTACTTTGAAAGGTTTTTATGGCAAATACAAGTCTCCTTGGAAGAAAATCTGTGCCATCTCAGAACTGTAATTACTCATTATAATATGATCATTAAGAAAGTATTTACGTTTAAGTTGGAGTGGTTCCTTTTCTCTTTTTTTAGAGACATGTAAATCAGAAAAAGATAGAATCTTATTTATAATTTTATTACTCTTATATTACCAAACTTCTGTTTATGACACCTTGGTTAGAACATATCTCATGAAATGGTTTACGCCCGTGTGGCTCCAGAGCAGATCTGGGCTTAGAGTGAGGCAAGCACTGTGCCCAGAGCACAGTGTTTGAGGAAGCACTCATTCCAGGGCTGTGCGTTAGGATCTCCTAAAATTCTGAACCCCAGGCGCCTGCCTGCTTGCCTCACACTCTTCCAGCCCTGCTCCAGAGAAGGAGACTGCATATAAATTATTTTAATTTTAGTTTAGCATAATCTTATGCATGCTTGAATGTTTCATAAAAATAATCACAATGAAAGTAGTGTAGCCAAACCCAAATTTATATTATCCACAAAAAATCCGTTCACTGTTGGAAAAAGATAGCATTATGATTTTATTCTTGCATGTTCAGTGATTGTCAGAGTTTCAGAAATTCCAGTTCAGTTGAATCTTGTCTCAAACTGAACTGTGCTTATTTTATCTACTGGCAGCTATTTGAAATCATTAGTCCTCTATTATAAGTTTCTTAATTTGATAAGGAGTACATTCAGTTCTTAAACTTATGGATGCTATTGAAGTAATAAGTAGTAACTTCAGTTTTACTGTATTTCTGTTAATAATTTTAGAATTCTTTGAGAATTTGCCTATGATTTTTCTTTTTCTTTTTTTTTTCTTTTTTGAGTGCTACATCTGGAAATGCTCAAAAGTTGTTTGCCTTTTTAAGAGAACATTTTGCAGTGAAAGTATAACTCCTTTAGAGGTGAGGTTCAAGTTAACGAATGATGAACCATAATATGAGGAAGCATAATATTGTGAATTATTATTTGGCAAACATAACCAATGCAGGCATTAGCTGCTGAAGCCATTAATAAAGTACTACTTGCAGAAAGCTAGAGAGATAGGCAACACAGAACTTTCTCTGTAAACTCGCAGAATGTAAACTAGAGTACAACCTAGCTTATTCAATAAGGACTAAATTCTTTAAGTTTGATATGTTTGTAGGTTCCATGATTAATGTGTAACTCGAGTATAAAAGGTGTATTTAGAATCTGTTAAAATTTGTAGATGTGACATCATTGTCATCAGGCATTTTATTTCTTAAAGTTAGAATTTATTTAAATGCACTTTTTTTTTCCAAAATAAATTTTTATTTCTACTTACAGGGGTGCCAAAGTAAGTTTTCCTAAATAAAATTATGTAATATTTAGGTCTGTTGATAGTGTTTAAAGTAAACAAAAATAAACCCATAACAACCAAGGGTGGAGGAGTATCTAGATTTGTTTTTAGCTTTCTTTTTTCATGGTTTCTCAGAAGTGTATCATATTATAAATACATTCAAAATGTTTTTCTCTGAGGATATGTAGCATTCCTATAAAGGTTAAATCAATAAAAATGATTTGGACACATTCCTAAGCATGGCTAGAACAGGTAGCCCGTTGTTTGAGGTACCCTTGAGTTTCTGGAGCAGATCATTATGGCGTAGCAAAAGAACTTACTAAAAGTTGCTTTCTATGTGTAGATGCATCAGCTTAAAAAAAGCAAGATTTTCTGACCTTCTAGAAATGGATGTTTTTAGGGTAGCCCTGTGAATATGATTTAATGATATGTTTTAAACTCCCAAGTTTGAAGCGGTTTTTTTTTTTTCTTTTCCCCTCTTCTCCGAATGCTGAAGATACACCATAATTGATAAGGAAGAGGTACGTACAGGAAAAATGCAATGGGCGAGCCTTTCCAGCCAGTTTAGAATAAATGGTAGTCTTACGAGTAAAGAAAGATTCGCACATTATAATTGCAAAATTAGGAATGAGATGTGATTCTTTTTAGTCTTGCCAGTTTAGAAGAAAATTCCGTAGTCACTGGGATGTTATCTGTTCATTTGAGCAGTTCAGAAGGCAAGCTGACATTTGAGCATTTATTTTAAAAAGCGTATGTGCTTCTCCTTTGCTCAGTGTTGACTTCCTAGTGTGGTATTGTTGCTAGGGTTTTATTTTATGCGTTTGCTTCCTGCTCTCCTGTTCATTTCATGTTTGAGTGTGTAAGTTTTAAGTTCATATGTAAGTTTTCAGATCATACTCTTTTCACAGCTCCTTTTCAAAAAATAACTGTCAGCTTATAATAATAAGGTAATTTTTCTTAAAGTTTCCTTTAAAACAACATTCAGGATATTGGATGTTTTCTGATCATGGAAGCACAATGAATTGACCATGTGTTTGGCAGAATAAGGTTTAAATCAAAGTGGAGAATTTGAGTTACATATATTAATGTAGTTTCATTATACAAAATTTCTAATCTTGTAACATATATTTACTTTGTGCATAACTACTTTATCGAAAATACTGTTATTTGTTGGAACCCATGATTTTATTTCGTAGCTAAGAAAGTAGTTTGAACGTGTCTGAGTAAAAATTTTTTTATGTATATAAATTTATATAGAATGGTTAACCACTTAATAATGAAATAATTTAGCAGTTTAAGCCAAATATTTTGCTCTCTTAAAAATATTGTATCTCTTGATATATTCTGATTTATCATTATATTAAAAATGAGAATATTTATGAAAATAAAATAAGCTAATAATCACGTAACTCAGTTTTCTCTCTAGATAACTTGTCGATATAATTAAAAAAAAACTCCTTAGGTGTTTTCCTTGGTCCTATTGGTACACTAAAATATTCTGCAATCCGCTCACACATATTATAAGGGAAATATATTGTTAAATCTTTATTGTTAAATTAAGGGTGATGATCTTCTGACAATACTGATTATCTAGGTTAGATAATGGCATTTTAAAAATAAGGTGGATACTTGTGGTAAAAAGTTTTAAAAAGGTTATACGTTTTCCTTCTAAAATAGAGAACATATTATGTGTGTTTAATTTTAACAAGTGAGGGAATGTAAAGAATTCTGTGTGAACACTGGAGTGTTAATAATATGAGAAAGAGGAGTTTCTACTTAGGGAGAGAAGGTTGGATTAGTGATCAGAGGTTTGGATTACATTGACTTTCATGTTTATATTGCTTTATAGATGTTCTGTAGTGCATTGTCTTTGTTAGTATATCTGTTTTATGGATTCCCTTCTTAAATCTTTTTATTTTTGTGTTGAACTCTGTAAGAGCAGTAGCCGTTTTTTCTGCATTTTGTCAAAAGCTGAATTACCTGAAAAGCTTTACAAATTTCATAAGAAGTAAAAATTAATCTTGCTAGATTACCTTTTGTAACCAGCTATCTTGCCTGATATTGGATGCTACTGCCTTAATAGAAATTTCTCATAGACATCTTCTTATGATGTCTTATTACTTTTGAATTCGGTGCTAAGGTCCTTGTAGTAAGTGCTTGTATAGTTTTACATTTATATGTTTTATGGAAAGCATAGTGATTGATAATAATGTAGATTCTTAGCATAAAGAACTTTTCTTTCTGTGCTAGTATAATGCAAATTTCTGTAATCTGATAGAAATTTATAAAATAAAGTGAGAATTCACTTTTCAAAAAATAGGGTTTCTTTTAGCTGTATTTACAAAAAATTCTTAGAATAAAATTTTTATTGATTAAAAGGAACATGCACACTGTAACTTCTGGATACCCTTGTGTCTAATTCTGGGATCAGATTACGCTAATACAGTAAAACCAATGGGATAAAAATATTAATTATAAAATACAGCCCTTTTTTTTTCAGTTTCATAGTGAGTGAATTCACTTTATTTAGATCCATTTAAGTAGTTTTTAATCATTTGGTAGAAATAATGATTCCTTTTCACTTGAAGATTATCATGGAAATTTGAAGTTTAAATTGGGAACTTCAGTAGAAAAATTAGAAATAAAAGTATAATTATTACTATCAAAATAGCCAAATTAATACAGTGCCAAATTGTTTACCTAGATTATATTGTCAGTGAGTAAATATGTAGAAAATCTACCTGTTTAGCACCAGGCCAGAATTATTCTTTGATATAATGTATGTAAATGGGTATTTGTTAACAGATTAATTGCATTTCATATTTTCCCTTGTGAAATATAATTGTTTAACTGATACCAGTTTTTAATGTAGATTTATAACTGGAAAATAACATCCTGTGTTTTACAAGTGTATTGTAATCTTGTATTGCTTAATAGATGCCTAATCTCTATTGTTGGTTTTACAGATTAACATTTCTCTGTTAGTGTACATGCAATAAGTAATTGATTGTCTTTCCAAATGAACTTCAAACCATACCTCAACTAACTAATTTATAATTATTTTCTTCCTGGTTTACAGTTATTATCCCAAGTTTCTCTAGTCACTGATGTATATGCATGCCTATGCCCAGGCAAATTCGTATACTGCATATTAAAATTTTCATAATTGAAAGAAATTGAAGTTTTATATACATGGCAAATACATGCCTCTCTGTAAAACTATGTCCATATCAATGGAAAGTTCTGTAGAATACTGCAACATCATTATCAGAATTTTTCTAAAGAAAGAGTGCATATATATTATTTAAATCTTACTGTTATTGTGATTTGGCTTGCATTTTTCCTTTATTTCCTCTTCTCAGCTTGTGCTTTTACCAAACCATACAATGGATTTAGTTGCTAGACATCAGACTGCAAGACATATCTAACAATAAGGAGTGTATAAACAAAGTTTGGCATGCTCGTGGGTCATATAATTTTCACGACCTGTAAATGTGTATTGAAATTTTGAGTTTTAAACTTTTAAGTCTTTTATGTAAATATGTTTTTATAGGTGAGGGTATAATAATTTCAGTAGGTACCACTGATAATAAAATTGAAAAGTAAAATTATTTGGTTTTGTGGTAAAAGTTATTGGCCTTGCACAGGCTACTTAGATGTACCTTGTTAGGACTGTCACTTCTTTAATGTAACTCTTCGTATAATTTCTTAAGGGATGGTAATAGAAGTCATGCAGATAACAGACTTTAAACTAATGGCCACCATAGTCTTAAGTATACATCTGGGAATAATGCAGCTTGTTAAATTTTCTGACATCACTACATCTAATTTTAAAGTATCTTAAATATCATTAAAATTGCATTCACTTAATGTATGTCTGTGTAGTGCAGAAATCCTTTTTTTGTGGACGGTTGATTAGAAAATTGAAAATCACTTAGAGCCAAAATCACACTTGGTATGAGTTTTAGTCCTGAACTGCATGTTGGATGTTGGACTTATGAGTAGTAACAAGAACACAGAGTATTTATAGGAGATGTATAAATAATGAATTTTTTTTCACTGCATGTATTAAATGCTTATGTAGGACTCAATTCTACAGCTCATTTTATTTTTAGATTATCTTAAATATCCTGATGAATGATGAGGTTTTTATTTATGTAAGACAGCATATTTATGAAAAAATATACCTTAGAGTTAACATCCTGTTCAACAACAACAGTAAACACCCGAAATGATTGATATAATGTTGCTTACATTCAGCACTGTACCAAAGTTGAATCCTACGTCTTTAGTAAATAATATAAAGGAGAGAAATTTCGAAGAATTCAACATAAGATGATTTTTGTGTACAATGTAATAAAATAACATTTAATCTCAGTTGCTATACAGATCTTTAAAAAATTATGTGGGAATGTATGTGTGCTTGCTGTTAAATGGACAAAAGCTTGTGGTCAGCTGTGGTTAAAATTGTAAGGAGGCTCCCTTTGAATAAGGTATAGAATTTCCCGTTATTTTTTGAATTGTAACACATTAAACAAAATACATATTGACTGAATTCCATAAGCTTTGAAATGACAATAGATTGTATCAAGGTGTATATTTTCATTATGTGAGACTTCCTTCTCTGAAAATTTGTTTTAAAACTGTTTCATATTTCCTGAAGCATTTCCATGGATTTTAGACAATTTAAAGTATTTTGCTCTTTAGAAAATACTTGAGTATGGAGTTCATTGTTATCCTTATTATAGGAGACTAATGACAGGCTCTTTTTTTTTGGATAAAAATTTGTATTCAGTGGATTCACTGGTTTAGGAGAAAAAGGTAGTGCATTTTGGTTACCTCATAGGAAGACTGTGTAAATTAGCATTGATTTTGCTAGCATCCATTTACTAATAAGTTTTGCATGGCAAATAGCTAGGAAAAATAGTTATGCTTTAATCATATTACAGTTTTTTGTTCGTGGGAAGAATTTTTTCATATTGAAGGTATTTGCCTGTTTGACCATACGTGTATTATTTTTACAGAGGCACAGTGTAGAGGTAGACTGTTCCAGTGAAGCTTGATGTAAAATTATCTCTAAAGACTTTTGTTAGGTAATTAATTGCGTTTGCAGTCTTGATTCTTTTGAGGAACTTCGGATGACCTCACTGTTGACTTAGAGTTGTCCCATTTAAGTTTTTTGGAACAAAGGTTAGAACAGCATGGAGGTTGGTATCTGTATGCTTTGGGGAGGAGTTTGAGATGTTACCCTGTTTTGCCATTAGTTTCCAAGTATGCATGGGTGCATCATTAATCATAGGAAATGCAAAAATAAATAATCCAGTCCCATTGGATTTTTTTATATGAATACTTACCTTTTCCCTTTTTTGTATATACAGTTGAGGTATTTAGGTAACCCTTAACCTTTTGCTTCAACAAAGAAGTACAGTATAAAAATATTACCACAGTTTTCATGTGAGCAGCTCTTGAGAAGGGAAAAAAAGCTCTCTAGATGAATATTTGTTGGGGGAAAAAAAGTTGTGATACAAATGTCTTAACTCAGCCCCAATACAGTACTTGAGGACCACCAGTGTATAAAATTGAAAGCACATGAGTTTTGAAGCACTAGAAAAGGTTTGTAATTGATTAGCGCTGCTTGAAAGTATTGAAGTACAGTGAGTTTTGATTTGTGAATGGTTCTATTCAATAAAGATTAATTCTGTGTGTTTGATAAAATCTTACTGCCTTCAATGAGTTAGTTTTTTCCCCCCTCTGCAGTTTATTTAACCATCAAATATTTCAGTGTTCTTTTAACAAACTGGAACATTTCTATCTTACTGAATTTAGTATTAGCATGACTGATTTAAATAAGTCAAACTATAAGTGATTAGCTTGAAGGGTGTAATTGAACAGATTAATTTTTTCTTCTTTTAAAATGACTAGAATATATCATAATATAACCATGTGTATTTCATGCTTTCTTGTGATTTAAAGACTATCAGAAGGTTTACATAGACTAACAAAAATTTTTTTCTGATTTCTTTTAAATCTTTTACATTCTAAAATATTACAGTGTTTAAATGTGAAATCTTTACCAGTTTTCATGTAAAATTATGCTTATTTACTCTTATGTAAAATAATTCATAAGTATCTTTGAAAATTGCGTCAACCTTGTTAGTTTTTAGTAGGAGTGGTCCCCTATGTATGTTCCTTTTAAATCAGGGGAGATCCCTGGATTTTGGAGTTTAGCTCTCTTATTTTAGAAGCAAGTTGTGACACTTTGTTGCTATCAATCTTGAAACTGTATCACTGATATGAACCACAAGTATTGTTTTGGAAGTCAGGGTTCACACATCATGTTCTGTCCGGCACTAAGATCAGTTGCAAAGTTTTATGTAGAAATTGTCAGCTGATATATTTTCATAAGTAAGTTTTTAATGGTAAGATGCTCCATGAGTTACATCTGTTTATTTTAACAGACTTCATTTATGATAAATAATGAACAGATTTTGAGTAGCACAGATTGAAAATTCATACACACACACACACACTCTCACATACTCACACAAACTCACACTCTTTTCCTTCACTATTTTGAGGTGAAACAGTTGGTCAGCTTTGTCCCTCACCTAGGAAGAGCCCGAACTTTTAAAAGTATTTTACAAAATTGGAGTACATACTTTTGACATTTCATTAGGTTATTTTGGTGATCAATTATGTAAAAATTTAAAGCCTAAAGTGAGGTTTCAGACTTCAGATAGATTCCAGAAGGGGGAAATGTTTGTAATGTGATGATACCCTGTATCTTCTGTTCACCACCCACCTGTAATTAGTCCAGTGAAGTGGGTTCATTTTAATGTTCTCTATCTAGGCTCTCCAATACTCTTTGGGTGCTGGAAGTAAATTCCACTTTGCAGAAGAGGAAGACTTAAGTTATGATGTATAAGCATATATGACATGTGATAGAAGATTATCTAATTCACTGTTATGCCTTGTTTCTAACTTGATCGAGTTTTGAAGATTTTACTGTAGAAATAGTTATTAAGGATGTTACGGAAATGTAAGACTCCCTGTCATGATAGAATAAAAAACATTTTAACATATTTTTTGTGACTATATTAACAACTTTAAATCTAATGCTGAAATAGTGCTTGAAATTTGTGTTCCTGATCTGGTTTGAAAACTCATTATTTTTAAAACAGAATAATATTGTGAAGAGTAACTTCTTGAGGTGCCTGTTTCAAGTTATCCCTCCATATAACAATTGTTTTAAGCATTTTTTCCCCTCTTCTTGAGTAGGTACAGCAAAAGTTTCCAAGTAGAAACTATAATTATAAGAGTTGTTAATGCAGTCTAGTTGTGTATATGTTCTGCTTCCTTAATGCAGAAGTTTTTACAGTAATGCTTATTACCTTCCATTACATTAAAAAAATAATCTGTGATTATTATATTGGATGTGTTACAACCGAGGGGGCCAATTTAGAGCTGTTGAGGAGTCACTACAGCAGTTTTACATTTTTGGGTAAAATACATAGTACATTTCCTCACCCTTTTAAGAGAAACCTTTTTTCTCCTTCAGGTTTAATTATTTCCTTTGACCGAAACTAAGACTGATCCTCTGGTAGCCAGTTAAAATGTGTGAAGTAGGAGGAGTAAAGGAAACTCCAATCGTTAGTTGTAAGTTATAAAGCAAAGTTAATACAGGTATACACAGCAAAAGGATTTATTTTAAGGGATAAAAGAAAATTTTATAAACTTGTCTTGTAGAACATGTTGGACATCATAAAGAAAATCTTGTAAGTGTATAGCTATTTTACTATAATACCACTTTAGCTGATGAATGTTAAAGTAGTTTACTTTTTGTATCAACACTAACTGGAAATTAAATATTAATACTATATTATGCCTGTTTTATTTAAAGTCCAGCATGACTTAATTGGTCTGGCTCTTTTAAATCATGCAGAGTATCCTTACAGAATTTTCTTTTTTATGAGACTAAACGATAACTCATTTGGTAGGTTCAAGAATATGATTAAAAGAATCTTAGGCGTTTCGATGTTTGCTGTGGGTTTATAACAAGTTCTACATATGAGTAATAGTGTATAGATGTAAATGAAAATTGTATAGAAAGTTATGATTGCATGTAAGTTTTTGAAGACTTCTGTGAGCTTTTTAATATCTTGGATTCCTGGGCAACTATAAAGAGTTTTTAAAAATGGCTGTTACATACTTACCATAATTTTTTTCAGTTGAATATATGCTCCAGTTCTATAAAATTGTTTAGAAACAAGCTTGTGCATATAGCTTATGATACAGTTTAAAATTATAAATAGTTTTCTTTTAGTTGAGCTGCTTAAAATGTTAGTTATACTGCAGGTTTCTTTCTCTGTTTTACATGCTTGAGTATAATGTCAAGATACTTCTGTGGTCTGTTATTTTGTAAAATTGCTTCCTTTTTAAAGTTTGCTCAAATATTGGGAGCTGCCGGAATGAATACTTTTCACAATACTTTGACTAATTTAGTGTCTAATTTTATTTCAGTGAGGGTTAATGAGAATATTAAACTTTACTGTTTCGGCTACCTCATTTCAATAACCCTAGAAAACATTTAGACAATGTGAGATAATTTAATTTTTTCTATTTCAAGTCATTAGCCCGAGAAGTAGATAAGTTACAGATGCCAGAAGCACATTTGTACTGCAATTTCATTTTTCAGCTTTCAGTGCAACAAAACAGCATCATCATGACCTTTCATATAATGTTAGCCGGCGAAGCTAGCAAGTTTATCCGAGCAACATACCTTTCTGTTTAACAGGTTCATCTCTGATAGGATTTTAAAATATGATAACACTTACCCCAAAAGAAGTTTTGCTGACATGGTGTCACTGTGCTGAAGAGGCTGTTTGATGCCATAGTCCCTCCTTTTTTTTCAGATAGAACTTGTACCCTCTGTTGTAAATTCTGCTTGCAGCCTTAAACTGAAAACACAAACCATACCCAAACCTTGTTTTAGTTTTACAGTATGCCTGCAGTACATAGACTTGATATTTATTTTTTTTCTGTCAAGAAATTATGTAGCTGGTAGCATGGGAAAAGCAAGGAAACAAAACAAAAAAGAGAATGAGCAAATATTGGAAGGACCTACTATTACTGCATAGACTGTGGTTTAGAGAGCACTCACTGACTCTGTTGGTCTCGGTGGCTGGTAGGGACCTGCGGAGATTAACCATTTAAAAACCAGAGACTTCTTGCTGTCCTCCTGGAGAAAGTTTGCACCGCACTTGTGGTTCTGTGGTTGTTTGTGAGGCGAATGAAGCATTCACACAATCCAAAAAAGCAAAAGCTTTCAAACTCCTTTTTTTTGCAAGCACTATTACTGGAGAGACAGAATCATGTGGCTTGTGACCTCACAGTACTCACAGTCAAGTGGGACTGCCTACCACTGTGGCTTCCCCCCCTTGCTCATGCTCTTTCTTTCTCTCTCTCCCTCTGACAAAAGGCTTGTGGTAAGGCCCTTCCTGGCATCCAGAAGGATATAGCTTTTTAATTTTTGTGACTCATGAGGATTTGGATAGAATACAAATGCTGAAGGAGCCCAAACTCCTGTAAGGTTAAGCGTCTGTGGAGCAGAGCTCTCAGTTGGGGGTTTTCTTTTCTATCCCTCACCCCTATATTTTTGGTGCCTCCTCCTTTTATTTAGTTCATTATTGTGTCTGTGGAGAAGTGAGCAAAATTGGCTCAAGAGGCGGTGTGTGAAATCCTGAACAACAGTGATGATTTACAATAATTTACATCTTTGGACTGTATCACATTCTGGGGTCTGCTTCATATTTGCTGGGTGATTGGAGTCCTGTTTTTCTTTTTCTTGTCTTCTTAAACTCGTGAATCTGTAACTCATTGTAAAAAAGTTTACCTTTTTTAAGGTCTGGTTGCAAACTGCTTGCTGGGCTTGACTGTAAATTGGCTGTCATGAAAGTGTTAGTCTGGGAATTCCTTTACAAATATTAAATCATGTCTGTCTAGTTTATGTATGATCAATATTGGATGCCGGCTGCTACAATAAAGATGAAATATAATTAGTACATTTTGTATTACATTTACCTTTATCTCATGGCTAGTTTGAGTATCTTATAAAAATGAATAGCAAGAATTATAGCATAGTTTATTAGATGGATCTTAGTTTTCTTTATGCTTGTAATAATCTTTTATTTTTTAAGGAAGTATACTCATTTTATATAATCCTTTAAATAGTTTCTTTGGATATTAGCTTTAACAGAGCCTTTGATAGCAAATCTTATACAAATATAAAGTAAAATTCTTATACTAGATTGTTAAGTGTTATTGATTTTTCTGAGCTCAGAATAGAGTGGGTTAACAGAAGCTGTATTTTTTGTTTATAATAGAAGCTTTGAAATAAATTACAAAATGCTGTGTGTAGTAAGGAATAATGCACACAGAGTATGTGAGTCGTCTCGATTTGCTAATTTTGATTCAGAAGAAAATTGGAAACATCTTTGGGAAACTATCTCCTTTTTTGCCCCTTTGGACATGTATGTATAGAACTCATTTTCTTATTAGGATGATTATATATCATAGGCAGAGAATTTCATATTTATGAATAGAGCTTCCTGTTTTCATCAGTTGAGAGCGATGGGGTATTTTCAACAAAAATTATCAAGCTGAACAGACCAATTTTCTAGGCATTTTTTGGCCATTTATCCACGCCACTCTGAATTTGCATGTTAGACTTCTTCCTGGTGTGATAGTAACCAGGAGTGGCATGAAGTAAATGACTGGGAGGGTGGGCGGAGACAGTGAATTACACAACATTATTCAGGGTGTATAATGGGGTAGGGCTGGGAAATACTAAGGAAGATATTAGCCCCTTTGTGTGGTCATCCTAGCATACTTCAATATCTGCTTTTGGTTCATATTCGGTAAAGATAAATGTACTAACGTGTTCGTTAGTTTCTTAGAAAAAAATAATTTCCCCAAAATACACTGGGAGTACATTGAAATGACTTTAATCCTTTATTATTCAAATGTCTAGAACTTTTCCATAATAAACTTTTAGTGATAAAAGAAATACATTTTAGTGTTTTATTCAAAATACAGATTTATCGTGTCTCATCATGTATGTAAACAGATTTTACATTGAAAACTAAAAGATTTCATTTAACATGCAGTTATTCGTGCAAAAAGAGAAAAGTCATTCATTGATTCTCTTTCTTAAATAAGGCATGCAGTGGGATCTGTAGCTCTAATTAATATCTAAAGTAAGTTAAAGGACAACTTTGTCCATATAATTTGTGGAATTTTCAAGCATAATTCTGTATGCTCATACAATAGTGCAGAATTAGACAACTGAGAAAAATGTAGTAGTCTGATAAGTATAAACGTTTTTTTTTTTTTTCAGATTGAGTTTTCCAGTTAGGATTCTGTGGCATCTTGTAATCCCAACTTTTTGCTAAATGTTTTCTCCCTTAAAATAATTTTTTTTAATTAAGTGTACTTTGACCCTCTAAATTAACTGTGTATGTATTTGAATAATTTCTAACATCTATGTGTCTCAACTGCTTGTTCTCTTTTGCAGGTAACCCTTCTGCACATAATTTTTTGGTCAGAGTAAAGCACCCTTACTGCTTAATAGCTTAGTAGATATTGTTGCCTATGACCTTTCGCTCTGGGTGAGGCCCATCTCATTCTGACTGGAGAACATATGAGGTCATGAGCTTTAAAGTTTGTATATTCATTATCTGCACACACAAAAACACATACATATATATTTTTTTCTTTTTCTAAATTGAAAATCTATCCTCTTTGGAGTAAATATTACTTTGGGGTAAAAATTTAAAAACAGTAGTGATAACGGGTACACATTTGATAATTGACAGTTTGTTTGATTAGAAATAGCTTACCACATATGATGAAGAGAGACTGACTCAGCAAAGTCATTGCAGATAAAGCTCTTGATTATGCTTCACATCAGAAATGAAAACCACAGGTTTTTTTTCGTTGTCTGGTTTTTAAAGACCTTCAAAACTTCATTTTTTCGGGGGATATATGAGTATTTGTTATGTTGAAGTAAGTAATGAATTTAAGTCTGCTGTATAAATTATGTATTATAATGCCATGGAAATTATAGCTTTGAACTTGAAAACAGTTTTACAAAACTGGTTTTGCTTCCCATTACCTTATATTTAATAAGTTTGTCAACATTGGTTGAACTTTTTATATTGTATATTGTTAGATGATATAACACGTAATGTTTTAAATACTATATATAGCTTCATTGTTACCTTTTGAATCATTTAAAAAATTTTCTGAATTAATGATCCTATTATAATACAATCATTTTATCACTATCAGTCTTGTGCCCATTTCTATGTTTTTTTAAAATTGTTTTAAACTTCTCTTTGTTGCTGTTCTATTTTTTCTTTTAGTTGTGAACAACAGAAGCAAAATAGGTTTGATGTAGGAGTTGTATAAATTGTAGAACTCTATTTTGGCTTAAAATGTTCTCATTGATTGTGAGGTTTTAACAGGGAATTTTCTTAATTTGTTGTTTCAGCGTGGTATGTGGCAATTTTTTTGACAGTTTTTTTGGATTTAATGTACAGCTGTTGAGACATATATAGAATTTATTGGATCTTATATTGATGCTTTGAAAAATGTTTATAGTAGTAAAATACATATAATTTTTTAATATTTTAAATTATGATTATGAGAGATTTAATCCTACTTATTTTAATGGGATATATATCCATGTGAACTGCACACATATGTGTGGTTGTATGTATGTACAAGGTATTATTTTGTGGTACTTTAAAACATGTGGTGTGTGTATATATATGTATTATGTAAAATGTAATTTTTTTTGTAATGGGAGTGAGTACTCTTTGTTTTCTGCACTGTGTTTCAGTTTTGTGAAAACCCAAAACACTGCCATATCCATGATTGTTTGAACAACTTCATTTGGTTGGTATGAGCAGCTTTCTGGCTGACCGTGAGATGATGTGGAAATTGGATGCCAGAAGAGAAAGTAGTTAACTTCTGTCTCTCTCTCTCTCCCCTTCTCTTTCCCTTTCCACTCCTCCCACTTTCTTCCCTTTTTCCTCTAGGCTTTTTTGGTTTCTCTTTCTCTGTTTTGACATTTCTATAAAATCTCAAAGTAGATTCTTAAGGTCCTTGTAGGCAATATTGACATTAACCTTCACTAATGAATATGTAGGAGGTCTGCAGCTTCTAATATTCAAGGCAAATTATCGTTATAGCTTGATATAGTACACCTCATTTGTTAGGTGGTATTGGCATTTGATTACAGAGATTTTCTTTCTTTTAACAATTTTAAGTCCTTCCTCAGTGTTAATTTACTTTAACATTATTTCACACGAATTTAGGACTTTAATTGTGAGGATTACTTTTTTCTCCCTTGGACAGTTTTTCAAAGTTCATAATGATCCATACTTGTTTAATGTTACTGTATAAATAATTCATGTTTCTTATAATTATTAAAACAATTCATCTTCTATTGCTGTCACTTTTCTAAGGAGAAAAAAAGGGGAGAACTTGCAGAAAATATGGGAAACATGCTCATATGACAGCTGAGGATGTGGCTAGGGTAAAGCAGGAAACTCCTACCCACAATGCAATGTTACATATACTACCACTTAATAAAATTTATATCAAACATGCTACTGACAAAACCAAAGAAAAATAATATCCTGCGATACTAGTTAACATACTAAATATATCTAGGGAAAAGTGAAACTAATCTTTCTGGAACCTTTCTACTTAGAGACTACAGTAAATGAAACTGGGACATCATAGCACATTGGAGCCTTTGTGCTATGGGTCTTGCTTGTAGGTGAAACCCTCCTATAATGAGAACTTTCTGGATATTCACTTTCCTGGAAAAGGCACAAAAGGGCACTTTTTTTCTTTTTGATTGAATTTTTGCAGTATTATACGAGGTTCGAGGACATTGTCATCTAGTAAGAAAAATAAATTATGAGATGTTCATCATATTTATATAAACTCTTTACCCAGCAAGGTATATTTCTTTGCATTTTAAGTTGGTTTTTATTGCCAGATTTGACATGGGATTCAAAGGGTTCATTGGAGGCAATTTTCTTTCCAAAGTAATTGTTTTTCTTGCTCTTTATTTATTGTAACCTACCTATAGTTTACCTGGCCAGTCTGTATGCTTTACTAAAGGGAGGTTAGTCTGAAGCAGAAAAACTGCTTCTATAATGTCATTGAAAAAGCTATGAAGATATCTTCTATAAAAGAAAAACAGGTTTTAATATCCTTAGAGTTTCTGAATTAAGACTTAATTTCTTAAGTCTTAATTTCTTATTCTCTTAACTGTCAGACTTTAGTAATCTGGATGAATTTAGTACATTAGTAATTTAGATGAATTTTGGGGTTTTATAAGGGAGATTTTCAAATATTTAAATTAGAAAAGATGAGAGAGTTTTCAAATTGGTAAATAATGTGTAGCAATTGTGTGAGATAAAGAACAGAGGAGACTATGAAGTTAGTGTTAGTTTTGGAAGATTCTTTCTTAGTATTCCCAGTTATGTAAATGGCTGCTGTTTCAGACCTGCCACGGTATTTGTCATCTCACCATTTAAACATTAGTATACTGTCTGTCTGTATCTTTGTTAACGATGGTCTGCTTAATTGTTTGAAGTGTTTTCTCCTGTAGAGACTGCTTATCAATAGCAGCTGTAGCGCTGTGGCTTTCTCCATGGACTCATGGTGGTCTTTAGAGCCACGTTCTTCCGCTTTGACAGGTGAGGCAGAGGCTCCCCAGTGCCACTGCGCTCGGATGAATCCAGCTGTGGTTGGAGAAATTGCATCTTGCCAAAGAATATGGGTGAGACCACACACAGCCTTTAAAATAGTTATTGTAGGCTTATTTTTAGGGATTCATGTCTTGACAGTTCTTTTATTTGTATGCCAGTTTCATCGCTGTGCATAGATTTTTCATTGGTTTCTGTAAAGGGAGTTGCAGATTTAGGTCTCTATTTATGTATAATTTACACTGGAAAATACTTTGAGTTCAGCCATAATTAACAATGCAGAGAATATATTGAAAATGAATCACTAGAATACCGATCTTTTTGTTTTTATAAATTTGACGGTATTCCCCTTGGAAATCTCAATTTCCCAGTCAGTTTAGTAGTCAAAAATTGCTTCAATTTGTACTTTAAGATTAAATAAATTATGAAAGAATTTGAAAATATTTATAAACTTTACTTGTATTCCTAATAAGAAAAAACTTGTGGTTTGTGCTATTCAGGAGTACGTATTTTTATAATATTGGTATAATAAAGCAATATTGGTATAATAAAGCATTGTTCAAAATATAAGTTCTGTGCTTAAATAAAAGCTTGAAAACTTTAAAACAAATTGCCAAAGAAGTCAGTTTCTTAGCGCATAAGCATAATATGCAAGCTATTCAGTCTTTTTATGGGATGATTAAAACTTTATTTAACTTGGTGAACTCTAAAAATTCACCATGTTTTTTTTAAAAAAGCATGTTTTGTCTTCTAAAACTGGCTTTTTCAGTGACCAGTAAAGAGCACGTTGTAGACTTTTATACAATATTGCTTCTTTTTATAAGATGATACAGTATTTGGATAGTTATTCATGATTCCTAGTATTCCTGATAATGGTGTTAAAATATAATTTCTTAAGTCCTGGCATTTCTTGGTCACAAGACTTCTCACTTGATCAATGGATGTTGGCTAGGTATATGTTATAAAAAATATAATCAGCTATGATAAGATTGTGGTTTCATTCTAAATATTTTCATAGTGAAAACAGAATCTACTGAGATAATTGGAAATTCAATTTCCTTCCTGTCATTATCCCAGTGCCTTTCCATTTCTAAGGTTTATGGCAGGAAAGGTCTGGGGAAGTTGTGTTCCTACAGCTTTTCTAGAGAACAAGGTTTTGGAAAGAAGAGAGAAGATAGTATACCTCAAAAGACTATTTAAAGAAAAATTTGGTCCTTGTCACTCAGAAACTGATCATGTATGTGAACCTTGATTGGATGCTAGAGTTTTAAAAAAGCTTTGTAAGTCATTTTTAAGATATTTGAGGAAACTGGAATATGACTTGATATTGATGATACCATAGAATGTTAGTTAAGCATGATAATGCCATGCACATTCAAAGGAAAATATCCTTACTCTTAAAAAGGTGTGAGATGAATTATTTTCATGATGAGTTATTTTCATGAAGTCAGTACTATACTTAATCAAATTCACACAGAAAACAGATGTGGCAAAATGTTTACAATTGGTGAGTCCAGGTGAAGGACTTTTTTTGTTGTTGTTGTTTATTTTATGCTTCCCTGATGACTCATTCCTTTGACTGTGTGGATCACAATAAACTGGAAAATTCTGAGAGAGATGGGAATACCAGGCCATCTGACCTGCCTCTTGAGAAATCTTTATGCGGGTCAGGAAGCAACAGTTAGAACTGGACATGGAACAACAGACTGGTTCCAAATAGGAAAAGGAGTATGTCAAGGCTGTATATTGTCACCCTGCTTATTTAACTTCTATGCAGAGTACATCATGAGAAACGCTGGGCTAGAAGAAGCACAAGCTGGAATCAAGATTGCCGGGAGAAATATCAATAACCTCAAATATGCAGATGACACCACCCTTATGGCAGAAAGTGAAGAGGAACTAAATCAACAGACTGGTTCCAAATAGGAAAATGAGTATGTCAAGGCTGTGTATTGTCACCCTGCTTATTTAACTTCTATGCAGAGTACATCATGAGAAACGCTGGGCTAGAAGAAGCACAAGCTGGAATCAAGATTGGCGGGAGAAATATCAATAACCTCAGATATGCAGATGACCCCACCCTTATGGCAGAAAGTGAAGAAGAACTAAAAAGCTTCTTGATGAAAGTGAAAGAGGAGAGTGAAAAAGTTGACTTAAAGCTCAACATACAGAAAACAAAGATCATGGCATCTGGTCTCATCACTTCATGGGAAATAGATGGGGAAACAGTAGAAACAGTGTCAGACTTTATTTTTGGGGGCTCCAAAATCACTGCAGATGGTGACTGTAGCCATGAAATTAAAAGATGCTTGCTCCTATCTGTGACCAACGTAGACAGTATATTCAAAAGCAAAGACTTTACTTTGCCAACAATGGTCCGTCTAGTCAAGGCTATGGTTTTTCCTGTAGTCATGTATAGATGTGAGAGTTGGACTATAAAGAAACCTGAGTACCAAAAAATTGATGCTTTTGAACTGTGGTGTTGGAGAAGACTTTTGAGAGTCCTTTGGACTGCAAGGAGATCCAACCAGTCCATCCTAAAGGAGATCAGCCCTAAGTGTTCATTGGAAGGGCTGATGTTGAAGCTGAAACTCCAATACTTTGGCCACTTGATGTGAAGAGCTGACTCATTTGAAAAGACCGTGATGCTGGGAAAGATTGAAGGTGGGAGAAGAGGATGACAGCGTGTGAGATGATAGGATGGCTTCACTGACTCAATGGACATGAGTTTGTGTAAACTCTGGGAGTTGGTGATGGACAGGGAGGCCTGGCATGCTGCACTCTATGGGATTGCAAAGAGTTGGAGATGACTGGACAGCTGAACTGAACTCAGTCAAACTGGAATTTGTGAAGTTTATAATGCAGGAATTTTCAATCTATTTTTAAAATGAAAGAGCTAATGCATTCGGAAAGTTAGTCAAGGGATTGCAGCTTAAGAAAGAAAGAGGGAAGAGAAGGAGGAGGAAGAAAGTAGGAGGTTGAACCAGGACACACAGCAGATTTTTCTCCATCCAAACCACTTCTTTTTTCTAATACTGTAGTTGGCTTTAGGATTTATTTCAGGAAGACATTAAGAGAGGTAAGGACAATTTCGTTAGAGTGTGTGGGTGCATGTTTAGTTGTAAGACTTAATAAATCTTTGAATCTGCACCTGGGGTTGTGTATTTTGGTTTCAGGTCTCCTCTCTAAGGGCTCACATCACAGAAATTAGCATTTACTTTTATCTTTATGCCTTTGGGCTGGACACAGAAGTGACTGTAACTCTCCCACAGCCCCTTTTAAGAGCCTCTTGCTCTTTGAAGCTTATTCCATATTTAAAATGGACTCAAAATAGTATTGGGTCATTTTCCTACTAATACAGTGGTATGATCTAAATGATCAAAGTAAAATAAATGTACATTATGCAATTTTAAAAGAAAATAATTTGCTTTTTTTTAAATTTTAAGCACTGAAGTAGAGAGATGGATAGAAGAAAGAAATCATTGAAGGAAATTAAACTAGGGATCAAGGAAGGGCAGGCTAATAACAACCAGCTTAATTATAATAATTTATAAAGGCTCATTATAGGAGGGTTTTCAAATATCATTCATTGGATCACAACAGACCTGACCTGGTGTATCTTAAGTAAGTCGCTTCATTAGTAATCAGTCTGAAATCTTGAGGACTGCCAGACAAGCATCTGCAATCTGTTATTAGTGGGGAAAAATATAAATTATTTTTCCCACGGAGCATGTGGTTATCCCTTAATGCACCATTATTAGATATTTTAGAGCGAATTGGACAAATGGCACAATTAGGAGGAGCCAAACCTTCTATTTAAGAAAACCTTGAGATAGCGTTTTCATTTTGTGCACGGGCTAATAATTAGAGCCTGCTTTACATTCTTATTTTTTCTTTGTGTTATGACTTCCGACTTTGGCTGGTGGTTACTGTCTCTGGCCTAGATTAACTTTTTCCTTCTGTGAATAAACATGAATTATCCATAAAGAACCTTGCACTTAAAATGGCTTACAGTTTGTTAATTGCTCCATTCCTTCTGCTTTTTGAGCTTTTTCACAAAGTGGCTTCTGTTTGTCTGGGTTTTCATTGTGCTAATACCTCACCATTTAAAAACTAGGGATTTAGCGCAATTAAGTTACTGCAGATGGTTAGTGTAGTGCCACTTAAAGCGTGGTTCCCAAGCTGGCAGCATCGATATCACTTCAATGCTTGTTAGAAATGTGGCTTCTCAGGTCTCACCCAGACGTACTGATTCAGAGTCTCTGGCTGGCAGGACCCAAAGATCTGTGTTTTAAATAAGATTTCCAGATGCTTTTTATGTACAACAAAAACTTGAGGTATATCAATTTATTGCTGGGATCAGCAAGCTTTTTCTCTAACGGGCCAGCCAGATCATAAGTATTTTAGGCTTTGTTGGGCTGTGTGTGGGGATGTAACTACTCATCTCTGTCACTATATGTAAAGCAGAAGTAAGCATAAACATGGGTATGGCTGTGTTCAAATAACATTTTATTCATAAAACAGCCCGATTTGGCTCAGGAGCTAGTTCACTGAGTACTATTAGTGTGTCTGGATATTGGGAAACAGAAAGAAAGAAAGTGAAGCTTGCAAATGCCTGCTGTGGACTGGGTTGGCCAAAAAGTTCCTTTGCTTTCCCTGTGAGCTGGCTCTAGCAGCACTTAGTTGTCTTTAACTTCACTTGAAACAATTTTATGAAATTGTAATTGTGAAAGCCATCCTATCCATGTGCACTTAAAAAAAAAAAAAAACTTATCCAAATTGGTGAATTTTTGTGTAGCCATTTTAATATTAAAGATGGAAGAAAAAAAAAGAAAAATGTGGGGCTTATTATGCTTTATTATTTCAAGAAAGGTAAAAAAAAAAAAGCAACTGAAATGCAGTTAAAAAGTTTATGCAGTGTATTGAGAAGGTGCTGTGACACATCCTGGCAAAGGTGGTTTGTAAAGTTTCATGCTGGAAATTTCTCACTGGACCGTGCTCCATGGTCAGATACACAAGTTGAATTTGATAGTGATCAAATGAAGACACCGATTGAGAACAGTTAACATTATACCACGTGAGAGAGAGCTGGCACACTCAAAATATCCAAATCAAGTGCTGAAAATCATTTGCACCAGCTTGGTTATGCTCATCATTTTGATGTTTGGGTTCCACATAAGTGGAAAAAAACCTTCTTGACTCTATTTCCACATGCAATTCTCTACCCATATGTAACAAAACGTTGTTTTTTTTTTAAGACAGGTTGTGATAGATGATAAAAAGTGGACATGTACAGTAATGTGGAATGGAGGAGATCATGGGGCAAGTGAGATCAACCACTGCCAAGCACATCAAAAGCCCGTCTTCATCCAAAGAAGGTCATGTTGTGTCTGTAGTAGGATTGGAAGGGAGGCCTCTATCATAAGCTCCTTGTAGAAAATCAAGTGATTAATTCCAACAAGTGCTGCTCCCAGTTAGACCAACTGAAAGCAGTAAAAAAAAAAGCAACTGAAATGCAGTTAAAAAGTTTATGCAGTGTATTGAGAAGGTGCTGTGACACATCCTGGCAAAGGTGGTTTGTAAAGTTTCATGCTGGAAATTTCTCACTGGACCGTGCTCCATGGTCAGATACACAAGTTGAATTTGATAGTGATCAAATGAAGACACCGATTGAGAACAGTTAACATTATACCACGTGAGAGAGAGCTGGCACACTCAAAATATCCAAATCAAGTGCTGAAAATCATTTGCACCAGCTTGGTTATGCTCATCATTTTGATGTTTGGGTTCCACATAAGTGGAAAAAAACCTTCTTGACTCTATTTCCACATGCAATTCTCTACCCATATGTAACAAAACGTTGTTTTTTTTTTAAGACAGGTTGTGATAGATGATAAAAAGTGGACATGTACAGTAATGTGGAATGGAGGAGATCATGGGGCAAGTGAGATCAACCACTGCCAAGCACATCAAAAGCCCGTCTTCATCCAAAGAAGGTCATGTTGTGTCTGTAGTAGGATTGGAAGGGAGGCCTCTATCATAAGCTCCTTGTAGAAAATCAAGTGATTAATTCCAACAAGTGCTGCTCCCAGTTAGACCAACTGAAAGCAGCACTCGACCAAAAGTGTCCAGAATTAGTCAACTGATCACACATAATCTTCCATCAGGATAATGCAAGATTGCATATTTCTCTGATAACCAGGCAAAAACCATTAGAAGGGAACTGCTGGGAAGTTCTGATTCATTTGCCATATCCACCAGACATCGCCCCTTCAGATTTCTATTTATTTAGGTCTTTATAAAATTATCTTCATGGAAAAATTTTTAATTCCCTGGCAGACTGCAAAAGGCTCCTGGGACAATTCTTTGCTCAAAAAGATAAAAAGTTCTGGGAAGATGTAAATTCAAGTTGCCTGAAAAATAGCAGAAGGCAGTAGAACAAAATGGTGAATATGTTGTCAATGATGTTTTTGATGGAAGTGAAGAATGTATCTTTTATTTTTACTTAAAACTGAAGGAACAGTTTGGTCAACACAATACAAAGCATGTCTTATTTACCCCAAAAACATAGGCCTGCAGTATCTAGCTATGAGGATGATGTGCTGAAGAACAACAGTTGGTGACATTTGGATTTGCAGGTACACAACCTGGACAGCTTTATGTGGGGGTGCCAGGCTTGCATCGTCTTCAGCTGACAGATAAAGTAACTTGCCCAGAGATACGCTGCCAGCTGGTGTCAGAACCAGGATTAATCATGGGTCTGTCTGACTGTGGAAACTGCTCTGCCCATTGATTCTGCTGAAAAATAGGTAACATAGCTGACTCGAGCTGTAGGCTGTATATATTCCCCTTTCAAAAAGCATGAAGGCAAAACTGGCCATGGACATTGTAAGGATGAGAAAGAAAGAGATTGTGTGTATCAGTGAGAGACTCAAGAAAATACTGTTGATAATAAATTAAAAACAGCAGCTCCTAAACAATTACTTTAGGACAGCACAGATATTAATGTTATGGCAGGCTGGTAGTAAGTTTCTTATTAGTTAGCTGCTGCTGCTACTGCTGCTAAGTCGCTTCAGTCATGTCTGACTCTGTGCGACCCCATAGACAGGGGCCCACTGTCTCTGGGATTCTCCAGGCAAGAACACTGGAGTGGGTTGCCATTTCCTTCTCCAAAGCATGAAAGTGAAAAGCGAAAGTGAAGTTGCTCAGTCGTGTCCCACTCTTAGTGACCCCATGGACTGCAGCCCACCAGGTTCCTCCACCCATGGGATTTTCCAGGCAAGAGTACTGGAGTGGGATGCCATTGCCTTCTCTGATTAGTTAGCTACAGACACATACCAAACCACCCCAAAAGTGAAAATAAGAGTTTATGATTGTACCTGTTGTCTTGGCTCAGCTCACTCATGTGTCTGTGGTTCACTGTGGGTTGGGCAGCTACTCCTTCATGTGTGAGAGCTGGCAGAGTGTAGACTAGTCTAGGATGATTTTCGCAAGCACCACTGGACTCTGCTCCACGTGGTTAGCCTCTCCCTTTGGTTAACACAGGCTTTTGCTCCAGGTAGGGCTTCCCTGGTGGCTCAGATGGTAAAGCATCTGCCTATAATGCGGGATACCTGGGTTCGATCCCTGGGTTGGGAAGATCCCCTGAAGAAGGAACTGAAACCCACTCCAGTATTCATGCCTGGAAAATCCCATGGACCAAGAGCCTGGTGGGCTACAGTCCATGGGGTCGCAAAGAGTCAGACACGACTGAGCGACTTCACTTCACTTGCTTGACATAAGTTCTCAAGGAAGAGAGTGAGAGAGGCTTCCCTAGTAGTCTGGGGGTTAAGACTCCATGCTTCCACTGCACGCATTTGATCCCTGGTTGGGGAACTAAGATCCCATATGCCTAATGACTAAGATGGGGTCATTTCCCCACTTCTTGAGTTTTGTCTGCCCTTGTGATTTGCTTTGGCCGATAGATTGCAGCAGAAGTGATGGTGAACTATTGCAAGCATAGCCTTCCATGGTCTTGGGCCCTGCCCATTATCCGTGTCCAGCCTAACCTGCTGGAGGGGAGGTTTCATATTGCAGACACAAGCTCTCCTAGGCTAGCAGCGCCTTGCCTACCTGTAGCTGACAAGAGATGAGTGAGTGAACCTCGTGAGTCCAGAAAACCACTCCCTTGAGCCCAGCTGAAACCCTGAACCCACAGAGAGCTGAGCTAACCACAAAGTGGATTTTTATGGCACAAGAACTAACAGTAGATGTCATACAAGTAAAATGACCACCACTCTGTATCCTTTCCTATGGATGACGTGGGTGGTATTCACCCTTTCACTCTAATTTGAACTTCATCTAAATACCAGTGTGGATCTCCTGGTTTGTCTGCGGTTACTATCAATTCAACCAGCATCTTTGGAGGTATGCTGAGAAGTCTTCAGTACATAATTATTACCTGCATGAAATTCATAGTCCTGTGGGGAAGCCAGCTTGTAAGTAGATCCGTGACAGTGCCATATGATACATGCTGACGTACAGCTTTGGAAGCACAAGGCTGCCAAAGAAGAGAGTGTGATTTACTCTGCTAAAACAGTGGCTTTCCAAAACTATTTCCCGTGCAGAGGGAGTGAAATCCCAGCATCAGTGACATGTGCAAAGGAGAGTAGATTCCAAAATCAGTGGCATGTGCAAAGGAGGTAGATTCCAAAGAACACAATAGGTTCAGAGAATAATAAGTCTGGAATCTAGGACATTTAGGAGCCTCTTCAAGCTCCAGGTTCCAGGGCCCCCACTTTCCCCTCTGTTTAGCTCAGACTTTAGGGGAGTACCTGTAGTAACTGTATCTTTCACATATTCATTATCTTAATTAACCCTAGAACTGACAATGGTGTTGAAGCAGCTAATATCTGATTTTATCTCCAAGCTTCCTTTTACGCTCTGAGTAAAAAGTTCCCTTTGTTAAATCCTCTCTGACAATACTTAGTGTGCATTCTTGTTTCCTAATCGGAGCATGACTGATCCAGTTCTTCAGGGAAATGATTCTGAGGTTGACAGGAGGATAATTTTGAAGAGGATTGAGTGGGGAGAATGAGAGACAGGAAAAAAAAAACAATTGGAAATCAAGACAGGACTTCAGTTTCTTCCAGGCTAAAGTTATGAGGTACCTTAACTAAGGCAGGGGCCATGGGAGAGAGAACGTTTGCTCAGCCCAAGGCAAAAGAGCCGTCCTTGATTCTTCTTTCTCTGTCTACACCCTCAACCCCACCCTGACACCCGCACAGAGAGCAATTCCATTAGCGAGCACACTCAGTTCCCCACACAGGAATGTTCTGAGCCTGGCAACGCTTCGCTACATCTGCTGCAGAAATTCTAGTCGAAGCTGATGCCTTTCCTGCCTCGATGATGAAGATAGCCTCCGACTTTTTCCCTTTCCCACTCTGATTTCCCAGATAAGGCAAATCCAGAGAAGCAGAGCATAGACTAGTATCAGCCAGAGAGCAGCCAGCGTCCTTCTCTAACAGCCATAACCCAGACCTCATCATTGCCCGCTTGAAGCCCTGTTCTAGCAGATTCTGCTGGTGGGAGGGAGTGGAAGGCTCTCCACGAGCTGGCCCCGCCCTTCTCTCTGGTGTCCTGTCCCCTGTCCCCCCTCGGGCGCTGCCCTCTGTCCTGCGCCCGCACGGCTTCCCTGAGCCCTGTGCCCGCAGCGCGCCCTGCTTGAGCTCCGCCCTGCCGCACCGCACCCGGGGCCCTCCTGCCTCCTGCAGGCCGCCCCCAGCTGCCCTTTCTCATCCTTCCGCTCTCAGTTAAGAGGTCGTCTCTTCAGAGACACTTTCTTCTCTTTCCTTTCACATCCAGAGCTTACCTTGGCTCATCATGTTCATCACATCCTTGTTTCCATCTCTTCACAGCATTTATCTGAGTGCATTTCACCTCTTTTAATTTCTCCCTCTCTGCCCCCTCCCTCCCTTCCCCCTTCCCTTTCTTCCTTTTTTTTTTTCTAGTTTATTTTCTGACTTCTCTCATTACAGTGTAATTATACATAAACACAAGGGCAGGGACCTAGTACACACTGATTAAGGGAAAAGAAATGCAAAAAAGCAAAATGGCTGTCTGGGGAGGCCTTACAAATAGCTGTGAAAAGAAGAGAGGTGAAAAGCAAAGAAGAAAAGGAAAGATAAGCATCTGAATGCAGAGTTCCAAAGAATAGCAAGAAGAGATAAGAAAGCCTTCTTCAGTGATCAATGCGAAGAAATAGAGGAAAACAACAGAATGGGAAAGACTAGAGATCTCTTCAAGAAAATTAGAGATACCAAGGGAACATTTCATGCAAAGATGGGCTCGATAAAGGACAGAAATGGTCTGGACCTAACAGAAGCAGAAGATATTAAGAAGAGGTGGCAAGAAAACACAGAAGAACTGTACAAAAAAGATCTTCATGACCCAGATAATCATGATGATGTGTTGACTAATCTAGAGCCAGACATCTTGGAATGTGAAGTCAAGTGGGCCTTAGAAAGCATCACTACGAACAAAGCTAGTGGAGGTGATGGAATTCCAGCTGAGCTGTTTCAAATCCTGAAAGATGATGCTGTGAAAGTGCTGCACTCAATATGCCAGCAAATTTGGAAAACTCAGCAGTGGCCACAGGACTGGAAAAGGTCAGTTTTCATTCCAATTCCAAAGAAAGGCAATGCCAAAGAATGCTC